>JANRFK010004893.1:12486561-12503945 GCA_030068395.1 Apalone spinifera | reverse complement strand
CCCTAGCCAGTGAGATAGTATCTCGATAGACAATTGCCACCCCACCTCCCTGACTATTAAGACGCGGCTGATGCTATATTGAGAACCCAGCCAGGCACAATTGGGAAAGGTCGATGCTTCCCTCCACTCTCAGCCAGGTCTCAGTGATACAAGCCAGGTCAGCCCCTTCATTCAGAATTAAATTGTGGATGACAGCTGTCTTCTGGGATCCTGACCTGGCGTTCAGCAACAGCACCCTCAGGGCTGATGGCCAGGTATTAAAGTTCCCAAAATTTTTAAGGCTGGGAATAGGACCAGAAAAAGGAATAGCACATAACTATCTAAACCTCATTCCCCTTAGCTGGCCAATCCAGATCTCACTTCCATATCTTCCCCTACCTGTCACAACTGCCACGATGCCATCTGAGCCCTCCTCCTCAGGCACCCCCTTTGTGCCAAACCACATATTAGCAGTGGGGAGGGAGGAGGAGGGAGCAGAACAAATACACACCTTCAGTTTGGGTAGCTGAAGGGAACTTCCTCTCACCAAGAACCCTCACCTACCCTCCCTGCTCTCACCAGGGACTGAATAGGCCACCACACAACCAACTGTGCTGCTCTCACCAGCACACACAAACACACACTCAATTATAATCTACCATCACAGCACAAACCCTTGTCCTTGGTCTGCCCCTGAAGGGCTCCCCCAAAAGGGCAGCCCCCTTTGGATTGCCCCTGGCTTTAAGGCCGCCCCTGGTAATGGCTGCAGGCAACCCCTGCAGCTGAAAGGTCTGAGTCCTAACGGGCAGGCCTCTCACTCAGGAGCTAGGTGGTAACAGCTGTGCAGCACAATAGGTAACCTGGAGCCAGAATCTGTTTAAAAAGTAATTTGGGGCCAAATTCTCATCTCTTGGCAGATTCCCTAGGCTTTGTTGACCCTTCTCACAAACATTTTCTACTCATGTACAGCAGTTTGTAGCAGCAGTTAAAGTAATTCTGTGTCCCCTTCTAATAACAGAGAGACTGAAGAAGTATAGGGAAACAATCCTAGGCTAAGATAATTCACATTTCCTTGCATATTAAGCTATGTACAAAATACACCTTGCAGGTAATTGCAGGAGGAACAGCAAATAAATACAATGGGTTGAATTCTGGCAGGTTCTGTCAATTAGATCCACTTCAGTAAATCCACCTGTAAGACTCTGATCCCTGGTGAAACCAGTATTTTGGGCCAAACCATACAAGTCTTGACTCAGACAAAACTCCCCTTCAATTTTTGGTAGTTTGGGGAGAATAGGGTCTGTAGGGTTAAGCATGTATATGAATTTCTATGATGGTCTTCAGAAAAAAAAACATTATAAAGGCCATTGATTGTCTTGGATTAACATAAAAACAGTTTTCCTTCTCCAAATGAAGAATTAGAAATGAAATTTCCAAGTCAAAAGGTATTTGCTGACTCTATAATCCTTACAAGTATCAACAGATGTGATCTCTTACACTAAAACTTGTTCTTAATTTAGAATTGCTGCCACCGAGAGTATATTCTTTTAGAATTTGTCAATTTTTGCATCCCATATATTATCTTTCTACAACTATATTTGTTGGCACATATGTACACTTCAAACTGGTATACTGTCAAGTGAGCGGGCATCATTCCACCACAACAGATGGGTATACAATGTAACTAGTAGAAGCAACTATTATGAGACAAATTCCCTTCTGGGAATGAACAGCAATCTGTATTAGATATTTGGCATCTAAAGTTAAGATGAACTGGTACTGCTCATGGTTGGATTTTAAACTGTGAAAATTCAAAATTAGCAATAAGAAACTTGAAAGATTTGTTTTTGGTGAACTTGGACTGTGTGCCACTGGAGGAAATATTAGTACAGCATCACTAGACTCTTATATTTGTTTCATTTTCTGCAGTGGCATTTTATGATTTTTTTTAACTTATCACAAAAGCAGGTATGACATTTTCAACTCAGAAAATTCAATGGAATAAAGATTTTCATAATAAATTACCATTTTTTTAAAAAGTCCCTCATAAATATTATGGAAATGTCCATAAAAATGGTCTATATACATTTTAAGAGTTTAATAGAAAATTATATTCAGGGGGAGGCTGTTTGGTTTCTAATAATCATAAAGAAGTCTACAGCATGTACACAATTTTTGAAAACCTGTAGGATTTTTTTTATAAGAAAAGGAACCAAAAGAAATAGGAGAACAGGTACACAACTCTTATGTGACAGTCTCTTAGATCTTCTCTTTGCATTTGTAAACATAGCTCCTCTTTGGAAGTCTATTTTCCAGTTAAAAATTGTTACGTAAAAGAGACCTGGGCTTTGCACTACTCAGGCTTTGTCTACACTTAACAGTTTAAAGCATAACCACGGCAGCACTGTAAACTGAAAGTGTGGCCACAGCACTCTTGTAAACCACCTCTGTGAACGGAGTAGCTAACAGTGCTGCGAGCTCACCCCTGAGCCAGAAAGTTACAGCACTATAAAATGCCAGTGTAGACGTGGCTTCAGTGATGATGCAAAGCTATTGGCAACTTACCTTAACTTGTTGATTAAACTGGATTTAGCTCAGCTTTGTGTTACCGCAATAGTTCACAAGCAGCAAGAGAGAACTGGTCATCCCTGACTCTTGAAAATCGTAATAAAATTGGTACTACAGATTGTTCCAGTACAACAATTACACACAAACATTCTGGACATGTGCATAGAGAGTACTTAACTTTTGAGTCCAGACCAAAAATGTATGAAGAGACATAGTAAAAAAACAAAACGAAACAAAATATCATAATAAAGTTAGGTCTACAATATAATATTGGTATTTTTCTTTTGTATAAGCACTACAATAAAAATAAAGGTTTGGAAACAGCCTCTAAATCTCGGTCTCATGCATACTAAATCTTCAAAAAAATATACAGTGAGGATAAGCAATTAAGGTTGGATCCCTTCAAGGAAACTCATTCCTGCTGTAAGTCCACTAGAAACAATGGAGCTACACACTGATTGGATTTGGCCTATTGTGTTTTTATCATTTTGTTATGTAGTCAGTTAAGGAACTAGAAATATGAATATTGTCTTCTGATTTCTAGTAAGTACCAGAAGAATGACACATTGTAGGCCTAGATTTTTAAACATGGGTGTCCGAGTTAACTAGACAAGTGGCCTGATTCTCAAAAGCACTGGACACTTCAAAAGGCCTATTGACTTAATTGGAAAATGCATACTTGAGAGGGAAAATCTGAAAGAAAAACAACAGTTAGGCCCTGACTCCCATTGTGTTTTCAAGGCATAAATATTAGTTAGACCCTAACAACGTAGTGCTGGCAAAATAAGAGGTATGGAAGCTATAACTGTTTAAATGTATTGTTTATTCAGGAGAGGAATCACTCACAATTTTTGTGGACAAGCGGAAGCTGAGTAAGCGATCAGAAGGAAGTGATCCCAGCACCAACAGTTCTTCTGTGACTCTGGAGACTCTGCACCAACTGGCAGCCTCTTATTTCATTGACAGGGACAGTACCCTCCGTAGACTTCACCATATTCAAATTGCCTCCACTGCCATCAAGGTATGAGAAGTTGCTTTAGAATCAACCTTCAAATATTTTCACAGCTTGAGTAGATCCTCCCCTTACCAGACATATCTTACTTGGGATTTCATTGATAAAACTGACTTATAAGGAAATTAATCTTAGTTAATTGAAAGTGGAGAACTTGGTAATTAAGCATTATATACAGTTTGTTTGATGTAAGGTATATAATTTCAGGTACACAATGTTAATATTACTGCACTCTTTCAGACTAACTTTTTAAAAACATGTGCCTAAATAACTTGCACATGCTGACCATGCAATGTAAAAATACTTTCACATACAATCTGGAACTTCCCAGTGATTATCTATCAATCATCATAAATACATTTGAATGCAGACACCCATTTCTAAAAAAAAACAACCCATGAGAATATAAAGGGTTCATCTATGGAGAGTTGTAGACGCAGCTTAATTAGTCTAAAATATTTTTGACCACATCCTTTCCTCCATTCCACTGATTTTGCACTAGTATTCCACCACAAAGTAGCTGTCATGTGTGCTTACTCATTTGCCTTAACATTTTTCCAGAGATGGAGCATCCCCAAGTAGTATAGTTATTTGTGTATCTATTGTATGAAACAATAACTATGCATTTGTAGACCACCCAGCTGTGCTTTTAAAACAAGTGTAGAAATAACATATCTTTCATGGAAATGTTTAGAGTGAGATTACTTAGCAAAAATAGGTAGCCTCTCTCAGGATTTCATACCAGACATAGAGAAACAAATTAAACCATACTTTTTAATAGAAGGTGCCTTCATTATGAAGCTTTTACTCAAGAATCTTCTGAAGTTAACAGGAATCTTTCTTGATTTGAGTGGACTTTGAATCAGGCCTTTAGTTACCAATTTCTAGTTTTCAGCTATATTAGAAATTACATTATTATATTACAAAGAGTCTATTTACTTTTCTCTTAGCTGTTCAGAAAGGAGGCCTTTGTTTTATATTGAAAAGACCCACATTAGAAATCAGGAGAAATGTAAAGTGGAAAATGAGTAATGAGTGCCATGTTCCCAGGTGTTTAAGAAACAGCACAAAATCACCCGTTTCCCCTTTACCCATCAATATTAATGAGATACATACAAATGGAAACTGCAGTCAATCAACACATCTGTAAAGTACAAAAAAAGTTATTCAAGATCACACATATCCAATTTAGACAATTAGCTACAGCAAGCCTCTAGAAAATGGCACACATGTCAAATGTGACAGTTTCAGTGTATGAAATTCTTTATTATACTATCAGTGTTGAGCATCTGTTAACATATGCATAACGGTTTTCCATTTTCAGAGCATTTTATTTGCTAGAAAATGAAGGAAATTTGGAATGAAAAAGCACTTAAATGTATACTCCAAATTTTTAAAAAATAGTAAGAAAACAAAAAAAGTGCCACCATAGCTTTACAACCAAGTAGAAGAAGCAGAGAGATAAAAAGTTATTGTTTAAAAAGCAGAAGTTAAATACTAGTGAAGAAAATAGAAAGGACCATAAACGCTTTCAAATGAAGAGTAAAAATATAATTAGGAAGGCCAAAAAGGAATTTGAAGAGCAGCTAGCCAAAAACTCATAAAGTAATAGCAAATTTGTTAAAGTACATCAGAAGCCGGAAGCCTGCTAAACAACCAGTGGGGCCACTGGACAGTTGAAATGCCAAGGAGCACTGAAGGACAATAAAGTCATTGAAGAGAATCTAAATGAATTTGCATCAATCCTCATGGCTGAGGATGTGAGAGAGATTCCCAAATCTGAGCCATTCTTTGTAGGTGATAAATCTGAGGAACTGTTCCAGATTGAAGTGTCAATAGAGAAAATTCAGGAGCAAATTAATTAACTAAATAGTAATAAGTCACCAGGACCAGATGGTATTCACTCAAGAGTTCTGAAGGAACTCAAATGTGAAATTGTGGAACTGCTGTGGTTTGTAACCTATCTTTAAATCATCTTTTCTCCCTGATGACTTCAGGATAGCTAATGTGATGCCAGTTTTTAAAAAGAACTTTAGAGGTCATCCTGGAAATTACAGGCTGGGAAGTCTAACTTCAATATCGGGCAAATTGGCTGAAACTATAGTAAAGAACAGAATTGTTATCTGCATAGATGACCAAAATTTGTTGGGAAAAAGTCAATATGGTTTCTGTAAAGGGAAATCATGATTCATCAATCCACTAGAATTCTCAGGGTGAGAGGTCAACACACATGTGAAGAAGGGGGATCCAGTGGCTATAGTGTACTCAGATTTCCAAAAAGCCTCTGGCAAGGTCCCTCACCAAAAGCTCTAAGCAAAGTAAGCTGTCATGGGATAAGAGGTCCTCTCATGGACTGATAACTGGTTGAAAATAGGAAACAAAGGTTAGGAATAAATGAAGTTTTCAGAGTGGAGAGAGCTAACTAGAGGTATCCCGCCTCGGTCCGTATGGGGGCCAGTCCTATTCAATATATTCATAAATGATGTGGAGAAAGGGACATACTGTGATCTGGCAAAATTTGCAGATGATGCAAAACTACTCAAAAGCAGACTGTGAAGAACTTCAAAAGGATCTCACAAAAATAGGTGGCTGGGCAACAAGATGGCAGATTGAGTTTAATGTTAATAAACACAAAGTAACGCATATTGAAAAAAAATAATCCCAACTATACCTCTAAAAGGATGGGCACTAAATTATCTGTTACTGCCTGAGAGAGATCTTGGAGTCATTGTGGATAGTTCTCTGAAAATATCCACTCTGTGTGCAGAAGTAGTCACAAAAGAAAACAGAATGTTAGGAATCATTAAAAAAGGGATAGAGAATAAGATAGAGAAAATCCAAGGTACACTCACATTTTGAAGCTGTGTCTAGACTGCACCCCTCTGCCGACAGAGGGATGCAAATCAAGCACTTTGGAAGTGCAAATGAGCCTAGGATTTAAATATCCCGGGCTTCATTTGCATACCCATGTTCCGACACTGTGCTGATCAGGCTCAGTGTCGAAAGTGAAAGTAAAGTGTAGCAGTGGCTCTGCCAACAGCAGGGAGCTTTTTTGGCAGCTCCTGTACTTAGCACTGGAAAAATTTCAGAAACGGTCAACAGAAATGATTAGGGGTATGGAATGGCTGCTATATAGGGAGAAATTAATAAGACTGGGACTTTTCAGCTTGGAAAAGAGATGACTAAGTGCGGGGATATGATAGAGGTCTATAAAATCATGATTGGCATGGAAAAAGTAAATAAGGAAAGTTATTTACTTGTTAACATAACACAAGAACTAGGGGTCACCCAAATGACATTAATAGGTATCAGGATTAAAACAAACAAAAGGAAGTATGTCTTCATACAATGCACAGTCAACCTATAGAACTCCTTGCCAGAAAATGCGGTGAAGGTCAAGACTTTAATTGGGTTCAAAAAGAGCTAGATAAATTCATGGAGGATAAGTCCATCAAGGGCTATTAACTAGATGGGCAGGAATGGTGTCCCGAGCCTCTGTTTTTCAGAAGCTAGGAATGGGCAAAAAGGGTGGATCGCTTATTAATTACCTGTTCTGTTCATTGCCTGTGGGGCACCGGCATTAGCCTCTGTCGGAAGACAGGATACTGGGCTAGATGGACCTTTGTTATATAACTGATGTTTTGTAGTTTCCACAGAAGTCGGTGGTCATGAAGGTCACTAGGAGTGCTGAGGAGTGAGTCAATATAGGCAGATAATCCTGTTGTAAGTGTGCCAATGCTTGAGATGATGGGTTGTCCGGAATTTCCAGGTTTGTTTATCTTGGATAGCAGATAGAAAACTCCTGGTCAGGGTTTGGGGGGGGGGGTGTTACCGCTCAGGACAAAATTTAAACTATCAGGGAGTGCATGAGCAGTTGTTTCAGAGTTTTTTGGTATTCTTTAGTGGGATCACAGTAGAGCGTTTTAGAATCTGGTGTTGGTGAGTACTCTGGTCTCCTCCTGTTCATAATCTGTTCTGTTCATGATGACTACAGCACCTCCTTTGTCAGCCTCTTTGATTATGATGTTACAATTGTTTTTGAGGCTGTGTATAGCATTGCGTTCTGCCTGACTGAGGTTATATGTTGTTGTTTCCTGACAATGTCAGCTTGAGCACGTTTGCAGAAGCAGTCGATGTAGAAATCAAGATTCTTGTTGTGACCATTGGTAGGGGTCCACATAAAAGCCTTCCTCTTATGGGATTGGCAGGCGAGGGGGGAGGGGAAGGGAGGAGAGCAGCAAGGTTAGTGTGTGACTGAATACAACCTCGGTTTGAGATTTGAGGGATGCAATGTAGATGTAGCCAAAGTCACAACCCTTGTGCAATCCAGCCCAGAAGTCCTGGTGGGCTGAGGTGGGTACCTCTCTGTTCCCAACTGTTAAATCCCATCTCTTCCTGCCACACCCCCACCTTATCCCCCACATGGCACTCTGTCCCCCATGGCACATGGTATCAGGAATTACGAGGGAGGAGAGGTGCTGGTACAGAGCAGCAACCGCAGTCACCCCTCTTCAGTTCCAGTGAGGGCAGGAGCCATGGGGAAGTGGCATGCACTCAATAAGCACTCTCACTCTATTCCACTCTGCTTCCCCATAGCTCCCACTGCCATGGCGAGTACAGGCAAGCCCAACCGCTGCTGCTGCACCATCCCAGGCTCCCCTTCATAATCTCTGAGGCCATGTTTCCTCAGTGGAGGGAGTGCTAAGGGGAGACAGGGCAGAATGGTGGCAGAATGCGGAGGAGTTTGGAACAGACTGCTTCCTCCCCTGGGGTTGCTGGGACTCCAACTGCTTCAGCCACAGATGGTCCATAGGCCATGAGTTTGAGACTTTTGATATGTATTATAGCAGAAACTTCTGCAATAATTAAACTCATTTTGGCTCAATAAAAATATTTTGTTGCAATAAATTTGAAATGTTTAATTCTTATTTTAGCCCTTCCCCTTTTTAAAAATAGAAAGTCAGTTTTTAAATGAAAAAAATCACAACTTTCTGTTCCAAGACATTTTAACATTTTTGAAACTTTTTGCTAGTTTTTTTTCTAAACAATTTGTCATCAAAATTGATAGAATTTTACAAAAACGTTCAGCTGAATAAAAATTCAGTTAATCAAAGGGATAGAATACAAGCCATATGAGCAAAGAACTGAGGAACAGGGAATGTTTAATTTCAAAAAGGAGATATTAAAGGGAGCACAAGATAGCAGTCTTCAAATATCTGTAAGGCTGTCATAAAGATGGAGATTTTCTCTCTTGCTACAAAGGGCAGGACAAGAGGCAGTGAGTTCAAACTGCAGCATATAAAATTCAGATAAGTCTTAGGCTATGTCTAGACTACGCGGTTTTTCCCATAAAAAATTCCACCACGTCCAGGGAACGTGTATGGTCTTCCACTTTTTTTTTTGTAGAAGAGCAGACATGCTCTTTTGGAAGCCCTGTCTTCCTCTTTCCACAAAGAAAGAAGGGCTCTTCTGAAAGAGGAGGTTTTTCCAAAATTTGGCCCAGTGTAGATAGGCCACATTTCGGAAAAGCCTCTTCTGACAAAACTATTGGAAAAAGGTAGGTAGGCAATTTGCATACGTTTTTCCAATAAAACATTGTCTTTTTCCAATAAGACATAACCTAAAGAGAGAGAACTTCCTAAAGTGTAATAACAGTAGGACAATGAACAGAGATAACAGAGATAATGGAAACTCCTTCACTGAAGGTTTTCAAAAGGAGGCTGACTAGCATTCTGTCTGCATCATGACAGTTGTGGTCCCTTCTAGCTCAATGATTCTGTGACAATTGTGTTTTCTGACAGAAATCTGTTTTGACAAAAACTTTCCAAACTTCTCTAATAGCAGGCTTGTTTTGAATATCTCTACTCCCAAACTGGTGAGGGACAGAAAGCTACAAGTTAGCATAGTAATAAACCTTACTGAAGAAAAAGATCCTTAGATACTTGGGTGAAAATAATGTTTTCTGAGCTCCTTAAAATTCCCTGTGTTTATAAAGGAGAATTGTTATACATCTTTCTCTCACTAAAAGTGAATAAAGACAATGTAGCTAATGCAAGTATATATAGGCTAATACTACCATCAGATCAGCTTTTTGCCATTGCTCTGAGTGCACCATCCACATTGAATCGTTTCTTAATATACCGTGCATGAAGATAAAAAATTATGTTCTTTCATTTAGGCTCAACATCATAAGGGCTTGGTCTACATCTTTGACCTGTCAGTGATTCCCTTGATGCTAAGAATCTGTTTATTAAGCCTTATTCAGATCACTTTTAAAATCTCATTCCTGCTGAATCACCTGCAAAAGCGAGTGTTTACACTTTGAATAATCAGACACTACAAACCATTTCAACCACCAAGCATTGTTCACTCCTACACCCAACCACATAGTTGTATAGCTAAATTATTGCGCTTCCTAATCCTTTCTATTATAGACTTATCTGTCTAATCTTTGTTTAGATTCTCCATTTTTTGGAGCAAGGACCTATCTTTCATGGGCATCCTGTGAAGCAGTTAGCACATTAGTAATTGCTGTAGAATATTTGATGATAGCTGTAATGACAACAATCAACAATGGATTCTATAAATCTTTGCTTCAATTTTTTAAGGGACTACAGCAATGGGTCTCAAAGTGCAGTTTGCAGCCACCTTCCTGGTGGCTGCAATCCATCCCCATCCCCCTGCAGCAGGGAGCACGCTGGCACTCAAGCCTTGTGTCCCCCAAGCCCTGACCCTGCCAGACGAGCTCAAGAGACAGAAAACAGAGCCACACAAATCCCACCTTCCTCCTGCCCAGCTCAGCTTGGGGAATGGCAGCATAATCAAGGGCTTTCCTCCCGGTGGGGAGAGAGTGTGAAGAAAGCCCCAATCCCGGGACAGCAGCATAATTAATGGTTTTCCCCGTGGGGTGAGTGTGAAGAGAGAGCAGAACAAGCGGCTCTACACTGTGTTTCTCACCTCCCTACAACCCAGATCCTCGGAGGAATGCCAGCGTAATGACAGCTTTCCCTGACACACTCATTGGCTGGAATTGCAGCCAATGGGATCAGCAGGAGATCATATTGGGACCCACAAGGATGTGGACTAAGGTAAGCAGCTCTCCCCATGCCCAGACCCCTCACTCCACCCGCCCCACCCCCGGGCCAAGGCCCCACACTCCCTGCTTGATCCCACAGCAGGGCTGGGCAAAGGATAATCTGCGGGCTGATTCAGCCTTCAAGAATCTCAGCCAGCCCTTTCCTGCCCAACCCCCGCTAGGCACTCAGGAAAGCCAGCTGCAGAGCCACGTGTGTGTTTGTGTTTCTGAATGCCAAGAGCCTGGAGAGAGGGGAGACAGGCTTCTCAGGCTGCCCCTGCCTCCAGTCGCTCCATTGGCTGGTTTTGGAGCAGCTGCCTATTTGCAGGATCAGCAGCATGGAAAGTGCCCCTCTTGCCTCATCCCCACCCCCTTTACAGCATTCAGTTCAAAACAGTAAACATGGCTTTCACAGTTCCCCTGAGCACGTACAGGTGGTACATCATACTTCTGGTATCAAATTAGGAAATTATTTCAGTTGCATGGTATGGGGGGAGAATGGTGCTTAAAATGTCCAGGCTTTATCTACCTCCTTAATGGCATGGGATTTGCAAGAAACAGGTCTAAAATTATTGTTCAAATAAACCTCAGAGTTATGGCTTCTAGTGAAGAAAATTTTACCACTCACAAAGCTGAGAGTGAATTCAGACCAATGATGTCGAAGGGCTCGGTCTTGCTGATAGACTGCACCTACATTCCATGCTAATAAGAACATAAAAATGTTAGGATGGACCATACAAATCCATGCAGATTTGCTTTTCAAATATTGAGGTCCAAGAATCACCATGCTGAACAGATAACCATCTTGAAGTATGGTTGATGTCCTTTGTTTGTCCTTTTGCAGAACAGTGTACTACAAAAGGACAAACACAGTTATGCCAGGCTGTTAATGTTGCAGCATTGCTTGTTTAATGGGAGGAAGATATTTTGTAAGTAATACCTAGAAGCAAATCTTGTCTTTGCTCAGGAGAGAGGGTAACAGAGAGCTGATTTCAGTTGGATGCAGTTTTCCCCTGGCCTAAGGTTCCTGGTGAACTCTACCATAATGGGTGTTTGGCTTTTTGAAGGTCTCACTTTATCCCTACACTTGGTGACCTCCAAGAGGCAGCTTTCCTCGTTGATCTATCCCCTGGTACAATTCCTTGTAGGCATTTTGCTTTCTCTCAATCACCTGTTTGAGATGTTTACTCATCCAGCTTCATCTGCAACCCTTACTTATAATTCTTCCCCCTTGCATAGGATGCAGGCTTCACATAATTTCTGCAAATTTGCCTTAAAGTAATTCTAAGTCTCCTCCACATTCTAATCCCTGAGGTCAGTCCAGTCTACTTCTATAATAAATTCCCTTCCTTTCACGTTTGCTCTTTTGAAATAACCAAAAAGAGACTTGCAAACTAGAGTCTTGTAGCTTTGTTTAGCTTAAACTGAATTAGTCCACGATCACTTATCCTCTACAACCAGTTCCTCTATAAAGTCCTCACTGCTCAGCAATACCAAATCTAAAATGGCATCTCTTCTCATAGATTCAGCAACTATTTGAGAAGACATTTGGGCCACATTATTATTAAAAGCACTTATCCTCCAATCTATATCTGGAAACATAAAGTATACCATATTCACACAATTCCCAGTAGTTTTCATTTAATTAAAAATATTAAGGAGGTTTCTATTCATATCCAGATTGGCTCCAGAGGCTCAGTAGCATACCCCCAGCACTGCCCAGGGAAGCCCCTGGCTGTTATCTTTCTTAAATGACTCTGGGTCTTCCATTCCATCACTCCTAATTTCTTTGCAGTCTGCCCCATCATTAATATACAATATCACTTCACCATCCTTATCTTTATTTCTGTCTTTCCTGAACAGCACATACTCTTCAGTACCTGTACTCCAGTCATGACTATTATTCCATCATATTGCTGTTTCCCCTTTAATATCTGGTTTCACTTCCTGCATTAGTAGATCTATTTCTTCCATTTTGTTAGCAGACTTCTTGCGTTGGTGTACAAACATATAAGTTATTTCTGCTTAGCTTAGCCTGGATGCCTCATGTGTGATTACATATAGTCATTCTACTGCCAGTATCACTGACCTGATTGTTAGCTTCATTGGTATCAGTACTATCTTCTCTTTAGATATAAAAAAAAAGTTTCCTGAGAAATGCCAGAGTGATGAAATCATGTCACTCTGCGTCCCACCGCCTCTCCCCCCTCAGCCTCCCCTCCTCCTTCCCACTGCTAATCCAGCAAAGAGAGCCAACTATGGCTCCTGGGCAGCAGCAGCACTTAAGGCAAGCTCTTGCTACTTCCAGGCTGGGGGGACATAAGGGGGACCAGGACTTGTGGAAGACTCGTGCGGGGACAGCAGTGACGTCTGTGGGGAGGACTGGGACTGGGGGAAAAGCTCCTTTGGCATGGTGGCGGGGGCCAGTGGAGAGGCCCATAGCAGGGGAGCAGGTGAGGGCCAATGGAGAGACCCGCAGTGGGGGGTGAGGAGATGGACTGGAGAGGCATCCCGGCCCCTGAGCCACGACCGGGCCTGCTCCAGCGCCAGGGAGGAGGGCCAGGGACAAGGCCCATGGTGGGGGGCCAGGCCCATGGCAAGGGGACAAGGCACCATCAGAGAGGCCTGCGACGGAGTGGTGGGGGGGAGGGCAGGACTGGTAGGCATCCTGGCATCTGAGCCACTGTGCCGTGGTGGGCAGCTGCCAGAGTTTAAATTCAGCTGCTCTTGGGCAGGAGCCACATGGCCTTGAGGGGGCTCAGGTGGGGGAAGGGAGCACGCGCAGGAGCTGCACAGCGTTGCAGGGACTCGGGGGGAGGGAAAATGCGGCAGCCTCGCAGTCTTGCCAGTGCTTGGTTGTGGGAAGAGATGTGCATGGGACACACACGGCATCCCATGCTCTGGGGAGAGAGGGGCACATAGGAGCTACATGGCTTCACCCCCTCCCAAGGAAGCAAGGGCTATGCAGCCTCTCTCCTCCCTAGGGGAGCGGGAACCACAGCTGTGTGGCCTTGCCCCTCACCGGGGACTGGCAGAGCTGCATAGTCTTGCCACGCACCCTCCCCGCTTACGGCCAGAGGGAAAGGGCTGGGAGCAACACACCCTTTCCCCTCCCTGCCAGACGTAGAGAGCCAGGCTAGCCTTGGCCTGGTCCAACTCCCCAGTGGCCAGAGGGAGAGATCCATGCCAGCCACAGCCTTGGCTGGGCCCAGTCCCCCTGGCAGCCAGAGGGAGAGAGCCGGGCCATTCTTGGTCTGGCTCAACCCCTCCGGTGGCTGGAAGGAGCGAGCTGGGCTAGCTTCAGCCCAGCCCAGCCCAGCCCCCCAGTGGTTGGAGGAAAAAAGCCGGGCCAGCCACAGTCCAGCCCAATTCCCTCCCTAGCTATCGGAGGGGGGAGAGGTGGGCCTGATCCCTTTTAATGTCCATTTTCCTGTCCACTGCTGTTCCTTTATTTTCTTTCTGCTCAGTATTAGAAACAGGCATGGAGATTACTTGAGCATCTACCAATAGTTTCCCTATAGTTCCTTGTTAAAGCTCTTTTAATCAGTTGTGCCAACCTACATAGCAGAAATTTATGTCCATCCCTACTCAGTTGGAGTCTATTCCATGAGAACAGTCCTCTGCCCATCAATGCCTCCCAGTGGTCAAACATCCCCAAACCCTTCTTATAGCATCACTGCCTGAGCCATCTGTTGATCAGCACAATCTTGCCTCCCCTTTACTCTCCTCCTTTAGGGACAGGCAGAATCCAGTGAAGATCACCTGAGCCATCATTTCTTTCAGCATCTTCCACAAGCAGTATCTTCCCTCTAGCATAGTCTCCTTTGTTGCCCTCCAGCAAGGACCTAGTAGTATCATTTGTTCCCATGTGAAAGAGAAGTGCTGGAGTGCACCTGAGGAGACTATGCTAGATTGTGGACAACTAATTAAAAGAGCTTTAACAAGGAAGTATAGGGAGATTGTTGGGAGATACTCAAGTAATGTTCTCTCTGGTAATCTTCTGCAAGTCATCCTCTAGCCTTCAAATTCTGTCCATCTTCATTTATTCTTCCCATCTTCCTGTAGCAGTAGCCATTCTTCTTCCTTGCCTTCCCATCTTCTGTATCTATATGCTGGGTCCCTTATTCATTTTTCCAACTGAACAAACCTGTACCTAAATTCTGTTTCTCCTTCACTAGTTGTTCTTTTCCTCTCTTTGTTTCTTGTGGTCACATTTTCACTGATCACCTTCTTGTATCCCAGTACTAAATGCTTGGGAGGAAATAGTTGCATCATCTTCACAGCTTGGATGTTATAATGATAAAATACAATTATTATAATCTTAATAATACATTAAGTAAAGACACGAAAGAATAAAGCCACTAAATCCCTGAGCAATCATGATAATTCACTCATTGCAATTTCCATCTCTGGCTGGAGAACTACATGTAGTAATTTAGTTAGATTTATACTTTCTACAGCATCAACACACACTACATACAATTTGTATGTAGAAATTAGGGATGGAAAAGGCCTACTGATTCATCTGTTATATCATTATGCATTATATCTTGATGTGGTATTTATGTTCAGTATATTTTCTAGTCTAATTTAAATATCTCCTCTTTTTCCTTTGGGGATATAGTCTACAGACACAGATCTCTGAGTTATGATTTTTTCCTGTGGTATTGTCAAGCATTCTGATCTCAGTTCTATACAGAGCAAACCCCAATGAAATGAATGAAAATTCTCCTGAGTAATGGAACTGAAATAAGTCTCCTCCATTCAGCTTAAACTGTGATTTTCTTAATTTCAGTCCTTTATTCTTAGTTACGTTCCTTTGGACAACCCTAATACTTCTCATTTTGTTGGCACTTCATATTCCTTCAGGTAATTAACATTTCCTTTTTCTATTTGAATAAATAAAGGCATATCTACAGTACTTAGTTATGTCATTCTGTCATACTCCAGTATAATAATAATGGTAATACAGTAGAAAATATGAGTACACAACTGTCTAGTTAGTATGCAGATTTATAATGGTAAATAATGGTATCTTTACAAGAAGCACTTATACTACAACAAAAAAAATTCCTTCTTTTCCCTCTTGACTTAACATGGAGCTCTCGATGTGTAACAATAAGTGATTACTCCAATGTTGCCGATAATGGAGAAAATGGTTTGAAGAGTCCTATTCAGTTTGTTTGTCTTCCTTCCTATTTTGGCCTACTTAAGTGAAATTTATTCTGAATCCAATTCTCCAACTGAAATATAACATTCAGAGATCTATAACAAGAGTAAGAGTCTAATAAGAGTAAGAAACAATACTTTTCGGCTATATTAACACTGCAGGCTTTTTGTGCAAGAACTGTTTTGCACAAGAATTCTTGAGCAAAAGGTCTTGCACAAGAGCACGTCCACACCGCCATGTGCTTTTGCGCAAGAGTGTCCATGACAGTGTGGACCCTCTCTTGCGCAAGAAAGCTCTGATGGCCATTTTAGCCATAGGGGTTTCTTGTGCAAGAAAACCCTGTTGCATATCCACACTGCCTTCTTGCTCAAGAGCTCTTGCACAAGAGGGCTTATTCCTCGTGGGGAGAGGAATAACTCTTGAGCAAGAAGCCCTCTTTCCGACGCTTTACTGTAAATTTACTTGCACAAGAACACGCATGCAGTGTAGATTGCTCTGCAAGTTTTTGCACAAGAACAGCCGTTCTTGCACAAAAAGCCTGCAGTGTAGACGTAGCCTTTTTGTTTTGGTTTAAAGAGCTTAAGATCATTCATGGTATTAAATTCCTTTGTAGGAGATTTTCTTTTACCCGCATGCAAATCCTCTCTCAAAATCTTCTGCCTAAAGTCCAGCTTTAGCATATATTTAAACTAAATGCTTTCAAGAGCTCTCTATGGCCTTTTTATGGCTTACCACATCTCTCCTCCCACATCAGGATAATTTTTTGTTGCTTTGTAGAGGCAAAAACTGTTCCGCTGCCTCAGAAAACTGTTAGAGCTCTCTGCTCTGACTTTGGATGTTAATCTTGTGCTTATAGCCCCTTGTGAATTATTTTCTCCACCAGGATGTTGTAGTAATACCCACTCCTGCCCTCCTGTCCCAGGTTATAACCACCTCCCAGGCCCAGCAACCCCTTCTGCACTCCTGACCTAGGTCACAACTCCCTCCCAGATCCTTCACTCCTCCTCCAGGTCAGGATCCTCTCCTGAACTCATACCCCTATCTCGACCTGCACCTCCTCATGCACCACAGTCCCTTGCCCTAGGTCACAACTCCCTCTTTCATCCAAACTCCCAGATCCCACACCCCCTCCTGCACTCCAGTCCTTTATCCCAAGTTGCCTTCTGCACCTAACCTCCATCTCAAACCCACACCTCCTCCATCAATATCATGGAAGAGTATGGCCACTTACCAAATTCTTGCAGTGCCCCCATCCCCCATCAAAAATGATTGCCCACCTCTGAACTAGAGCTTTTAATCTAACATATTTTGAGAGGAAGTAGATAGTTCTCCTCTACAACTGCAGCCCCCCAATTCACCACAATGAAACTTACTATGCTCTAGTTTCAAAAGAAATTTAGTTGGGACAAAATGAGCTTGTGGAAGGTGAATTTCCCATTCTGCTCTGAAGAGAGGGTAATCCAAATCATTTCTAGGGTTCATTTTTATTGGTGGCAGACAGCTACAGCAAGCTCTGTACCTTGGCCTAGGCTTTTCTCTCCTCAAAATTCTCTCTTCCTAGCAGGCTTCTTTTGTCCCAT
>JANRFK010004893.1:12469981-12486551 GCA_030068395.1 Apalone spinifera | reverse complement strand
CCCCCCCCCCCCCGACACAAGGACACCTGTCAAACCCTTGTTTGTACTGGTTAGTTATTAAAAAAATGCATCTGTCATTATGAAGCAGCAGCAATTACCCTGCACTTATGCAGGGACTTAGAAATTGTCTGGCCTTTGTTATAAAATCAAAGAGATATTAAAAATAAAATCATTTAGACTGACACCCACATTTTTGAATACTCTTAAAATATTAATGTAAAATCGACACTTACAAAAGATCAATGTAAAACCTAACAAATAGGCTTTAAAATTTGATAGGCCTGTGGTACTCCAGGTGTAGGCAAATCAAGAGGATCTGAAGGATTTTTCAGCTGAGCACTTACTCTGCTGGCTAGTGTTGTCTCTTGAGCCTAATACCAAGAGCAGCCTTGTTTATATTAAATGTGTTCTTTTCGTCTAGTTCATGAAATAAAGATTATCAAGAACCGCTATGTTATTATCTGAAACTCTCCAAAGGGTAGCTATGTTGCTCTTTCACTTATCTTTTTCAGAAGAGGAATCAGTTAGAGGCTTGTGGCTAAGCTAGATAAAGCAGACTTACCAGTGTGTGCTTGCAAGATGGGGTCAGGACTGTGGACTGATGGGCCAGAGAACTCATCTGGGGTAAATCATCAGATTGATTTATTTTGACAGAGCAACCTAGGTTATAATTTACCTTCCATGAAGGATTTTATACAAGATATGTGGAGTTTGGAGATGTTTCCGCACGTGCGCGTGCATGCGTGCGTGCGTGCATGCATGCATGCGTGCGTGTGTGTGTGAGAGAGAGAGAAAGTGTGTGTGTGTGTGTTGAGGTCTCTTTCTGCTTTTCTATTTTATCTAGCTAATCTTATTTTTCTAAGGTTCACTGTGGTACCTAACTGCTCATAGAGTACTTACATGTACTCTACTTAATTATTCAGTGTGGTAATTCAACTCAGAAAAGCCTAGTTAGTTTTATGCAGAAATGTTTATGGTATTGTGATATGGTATAGGGCAGAGTCAAGAAATCTAGGTTCTGTTTCCAATTCTGACATAGACCTACCATGTGACTTTAGGCAAATTAGTTCACCTCTCAGAAGCTCTCACTCAAAACAGAATCAACAAAAATGAGGTACTGTTCTTAATATTTCTTCACAGAGTGACCATTAACACAAAGTGATGTGATGAATGTACCTCATTAGGTCCTTATGCTACAGAGATTCACCTGGGATGACTTTTCAATCCATCTACCACCATTATAGAAGCATGGCCCTAGAGATGTACTCTGCTATTTTGAAGAACCTGTTGCACACATGAATGGAAAGATATGAGGCACAAAAGAAATGTAGCTCCTTCTGTCCCTGCATATTTTGTTTCTTGAGTTGTTTTTTAACCAACATCTTTCCCCTATATACATTTTCTTTCCTTTGCCTTGTTTTAATTAGGTGTTGCTATAATTATTTAACTGAAATAACACTAATCATCTCACTAATCTTGAAACAGGAAATTCTCTATGAAAAAAAATGATCTAATTAATTCTTGCTGAAACTATAGTGGCCCAGCTAGAGTTGTGTGTCACATTTTTATTCTACCCAAACTTAGGGTAGATCTGTGCAATCACAACCCTCATTTCATGTTTCCAGATGAAAATCACACTCAGCCTTCATCCCTAGCTGTTGTTCTTTGCTCCTTCCACAGTGGTTTCTCAAACTATGGCAGAGGCATGAAGCTTCTTCACAGGGATGTGTACTGAAGAGCCTGTGGACGATGAATAGCACATGGGAGAGGAAGGTGCTTATTATGGCAGTTCCTTTTGGAGGATCAAGCATAATACATTTGTTCCTCCAAGAAACTTGAAGCATTTCTTCATGTCCAACCGCTGTGCACCAAACTTCAAAAAATTGAGCAAAAAAAAATGTAACAAAAGTTACAAAATCACACAGCCATTGTCCCAACAGCTATACTTTATGTTTAATATCTGATGGAATAATCTGAACATTATTAGGTGATCTTTTCAAAGTCAACTATAGTCAATGAAGATTCATCAGTTTATTCTGGCTGAGAGGATCTGACTTAACTGAGATGAAGGGTAAAATTTTGAAAAGCACCTACCTAAATGAGTTTGGAGCCATTTTCAAAAGGAACCTAGGCACCTAATCTAGCCAAATTCTCCAGTGAGATTTAGGATCCCCCTAATTTATGTCATGTTTTTAAAATGGGACTTAGTGTATCCTAAGTCACTTATGCACATGCTGTAGAAAGGTAGGGAAATGTTACCATAATAGTACAGACTATGAAATAGAGTCTGCATTAGGCATATGTTTACATCAAGCAACATTCTTTCCCATTAACTGATGAAAAACTTGAGTTTCATTGAACATTGATTATTCTTTTGCTAATGCTACCAGTCAGCTTCAGTAAGACCACTCAGTGTTATAAATATTGGTGAATATTTTTTTCCCATAAAAAAAAATTTGACAGTGAAGGCCAGGAAGGTGTGGGGTGTGGCTCCATGCTCCTAGTAGGGGCAGTGCTTCAGACAGCAGGGAGGGGCTGAAGCTAGCATCCCCCAGGCAGCCCCTCTGCACCTCCCAGAATGCACCTGCTACAACTCTGGCATAGCTGTAAAGCGCCTGGGGCTCCAGCCATCACTGCTGCTGCTGACCAGGAGCCACGGGCCCTTTGAATCACAGGATCCTGTAGCAGTTGTCCTCTTCATCCCCTCACTGTCAGCAGGCCTGGGCAATGCACACAGTTTTCTGAGATAAATATCAGAGTATAGATTTGGTGAACAAAGAAGCATATAGTGTTAATTGGATTTTGCCCCCCTTAAAATTTTTATTAAAATTTGCCAAAACACAATTGTTCTTTTTTGATTAACAGCAACAATAATCTATGGCTATCCCTAAACATGAAGCTTGCGTCTAGACTGGCATGATTTTGCAGAAATACTTTTAACAGAAACGTTTTTCCGTTAAAAGTATTTCCACAAAAGAGCATCTAGATTGGCACAGATGCTTTTGCGCAAAAAGTGCTTTTGTGCAAAAGCATCCGTGGCCAGTCTAGACGCGATTTTGCACAAGAAAGTCCCGATCGCCATTTTAGCCATCGGGGCTTTTTTGCGCCAAACAGTTCTTCGCTGTCTACACTAGCCCTCTTGTGCAAGTATTCTTGCGCAAGAGGGCTTTTTCCCAAGCACGAGTGTGAAAGTATTTGCGCAAGAAGCACTGATTTTGTACATTACAAAGTCAGTGCTCTTGCGCAAATTCAAGCGGCCAGTGTAGACAGCTGGCAAGTTTTTGCGCAAAAGCACCTGCTTTTGCGCACAATCATGCCAATCTAGACGCAGCTGTAGTATATACTTATTGCAACAGTATAAGGGTCAGATTCCAATCTCATGCGTACTTCCACAATTACCTATTAAAAATTTATGAAAAATGGAGACTGTAGGCTAAAAATTTATGTTTTTTTACAGATGAAGCTACACACTATTCCTGGATCAGTATAGTGTTTCAGAGTTATAGTGCTCTGAACTGAATACTACTTTTTAAATGATCAGAAATGTGCAATGGCACCACAGTAGAGTATAAAGGTTTTTCACAGTCTGATATTATAGGATCATAGAACCATAGAGCTAGAAGAGACCTCAGAAGGCCATTAAGTCCAGCCCCCTGCCCAAGACAGGACGAATCCCAATTAAATCAACCCAGCCAGGGCTTTGTCAAGCCGACATTTAAACACCTCTAGGGATGGAGACTTCACTACTTCCCTAGGTATCCCATTCCAGTGCTTCACCACCCTCCTAGTGAAATAGTTTTTCCTAATATCCAAGCTGGACCTCTCCCACTGCAACTTGAGACCATTGTTCCTTGTTCTGCCATCCGTCACTACTGTGAACAGCCTTTCTCCAGCCTATCTGGAACCTACCTTACGGAAGTTCAAGGCTGCTATCAAATCCCCCCTCACTCTTCTTTTCTGCAGACTTAATAGACCCAATTCCCTCAGCCTCTCCTCGTAGGTCATATGCTCCAGCTCCCCTAATCATTTTGGTCACCCTCCTCTGGTCCCTCTCCAATGCATCCACATCCTTCCTGTAATTGAGGGCCTGGAACTGGACACAATACTCTAGATGTGGCCTCACTAGAGCCGAATAAAGAGGAATAATCACATCTCGGGATCTACTGGCTATGCTCCTCTTAATGCAACCTAATATTCCATTAGCCTTCTTGGCTACAGGGGCACACTCTTGACTCATATCCAGATTCTCATCCACTGTAATCCCCAGGACCTTTTCTGCAGAACTGCTACTTAGCCAGTTGGTCCCCAGCCTGTAACAATGCTTGGGATTCTTCCGTCCCAAGTGCAGGACTCTTCATTTGTCCTTGTTGAACCTCATCAGATTTATTGTGGCCCAATCCTCCAATTTGTCTAAGTCACTATGGACTCTATCCCTGCCCTCAAGCGTATCTACCTCTCCCACTAGCTTAGTGTCATCCTCAAACTTGCTGAGGGTGCAATCCATCCCCTCATTCAGGTCATTAATAAAGATGTTGAACAAAACCAGTCCCAGAACAGAACCTTGGGGCATTCCGCTAGAAACTGACCACCAGCCTGACATTGCGCCATTGATCACTACCCTCTGGGCCCGACCTTCCAGCCAGCTTTCTATCCATCTTACCAATAATTTATCCAATCCACATTCCCTTAACATGCTGGCAAGAATATTGTGGGAGACCATATAAAAAGCCTTGCTAAAGTCAAGGTATATTACATCCACCAACTTTCCCATATCCACAGAGCCAGTTACCTCATCATAGAAGCTAATCAGATTGGTCAGGCACGACTTCTTCTTCATGAATCCATGCTGACTATTCCTGATCACCTTCCCCTCTTCCAAGTGCTTCAAAATGGATTCCTTAAGGATCCCCTCCATGATTTTTCCAGGGACTGAGGTAAGACTGACCGGCCTAAAGTTTCCTGGATCGTCCTTCTTCCCTTTCTTAAATATGGGCACTACATTTGCCTTTTTCCAATCATCCAGGATGTCTCCCGATCTCCACAACCTTTCAAAGATAATAGCCAAAGGCTCCTCAATGACATTTGCTAACTCCCTCAGTACCCTTGGATGTATTAAGTCCGGACCCATGGATTTATGTATGTTTAACTTTTTTTAAACAGTTCCTAATCTGTTCTTTCCCCACCAAGGGCAGTCCACCTTCGTATCATATTGTGTCACTTAGCGCATTAGTCGGAGAGCTGACGTTGTCCATGAAGACAGATACAAAGAAAGCATTAAGTACTTCAGCTTTACGCACATCATCTGTCACTAGGTTACCGCCCTCATCCGGTAGGGGCCCCACACCCTCTCTGATCACCTTCTTCTTGCTAATATGCCTATAGAAACCTTTCTTGTTATCCTTCACATCCCTTGCGAGTCGCAATTCCAATTGCACTTTTGCCTTCCTGATAACTCCCCTGCATTCTCAAGCTATACATTTATACCCATCCCTAGTCATCTGTCCAAGTTTCCACTTTTTGTAAGCTCCTTTTTTGTGCATAGGATTCACCAAGGATTTCCCCGGTGAGCCAATCCAGTCTCCTACCATATTTGCTTCTCTTGCTACACATTGGAATGATTTCTCTCTGTGCCTTCAATAAGGCTTCTTTAAAATACTGCCAGCTGTCCTGGGCTCCTTTCCCCTTCATGTTAGCATCCCAGGGGATTCTGCCCATCAGGTCTTTGAGGGAGTCGAAGTCTGCTTTTCTGAACTCCAAGATGTATATTTTACTATTCTCTTTTCTTCCTTTGGTCAAGATCCTGAAATCTATCATCTCATGATCACTGCTTCCCAGGTTGTCACCCACCTCTACTTCCCCTATTAGTTCCTCCCTGTTGTGAGCAGCAGGTCAAGCTGCGCACGGCCCCTGGTCAGATCCTTCAGCACTTGTACCCAGAAGTTATCCCCAACATTCTCTAAAAACTTCCTGGATTGTCTGTGTACTGCTGTATTGGTCTCCCAACAGATGTCAGTGTGATTAAAGTCCCCTATGCGAACCAGGGCCTGTGATCTGGCAACTTCTCTCAGTTGTCTGAAAAAAGCCTCATCTACCTCATCTACGTGATTTAGCAGCCTGTAGCAGACACCAACCACAACATCACTGCTGTTTTTCCACCTCTAAGCTCGACCCATAGACTCTCAACAGGCTTTTCTCCCTCTATATACTGGAGTTCTGAGCAATCATAAAGATCTCTTACATACAGTGCAACTCCTCCTCCTTTTCTCCCCTGCCTGTTCTTCCTGAACAGTTTATATCCTTCCATGACAGCGCTTCTGTCATGCGAGTCATCCCACCAAGTCTGTTATCCCAATAAAATCATAGTTTTTGGACTGGGCCAGGGCCTCCAATTCTTCTTTTTTGTTACCCAGGCTTCTCGCATTGGTGGACGAACACCTGAGATAACCAGTTGATTGCCGTACCCTCTCCATTCGAATCGGGGTCCTCCTTTGTTGCTCGTTCCTCTTTGCATTTCTTCCCAGTATCTGACTTCCCCACTTCCCTCAGGGTTTTGGTCACCGTCCCCCAACAAACCTAGTTTAAAGCCCTCCTCACTAAGTTTGCAAGCCTGGTCACGAAGATGCTCCTTCCTCTCTTTGTTAGGTAGATCCCATCTCTTCCTAGCAATCCTTGTGCCTGGAACAGAGTCCCATGGTCGAAGAAACCAAAGCCCTCTCTCCGACACCGCCTGCGCAACCACACATTTACTTCCTCAATTCGACGATCCCTACCCAGTCCTTTCCTTTCAACAGGAAGGATGGACGAGAACACCACTTGCACTCCAAATTCTTTGATCCTTCTTCCCAACTCTACGTAATCCGCAGTAACCCGCTCAAGGTCATTCTTGGCCGTATCGTTAGTTCCCACATGGGCAGGAGTAGCGATCTGAAGGTTTGATCAGTTTTGTAAGCCTCTCAGTCACATCCTGAATTCGAGCTCCTGGTAAGCAGCACACCTCTCGAGATTCCAGGTCCGGACAGCAGATAGATGGCTCAGTCCCTCTTAGTAGGGAGTCCCCAACCACCACCACCCACCTTCTTCTTTTGGGGATGGTGGTCGTGGAATCCGCATCCCCAGGACTATGCACACCATGCCTTCCAGCAGAAGTGGTTCCCTTCCGATTTCTTCCTTGTGAGGTCCCTTCCAAAGCATTCACCATCCCAGAGCCTGTGGAGAGAGCCTGGAAGTGATACATGTGTAGCAATGGGGGATTCCTGTGCTGGCCTTTTTTTCCTTCTAGAAGTTACATAATGCCGGTTCTCTTCCTCGTCCTGCACTGCCCTCTCTGGCTCTTCCACCTGCCTTGCTTACAGGATTAAACACTTCCTTCTATCGAGGAAGTCTTTATCCTCTCTGATCGAGCAGAAGGTCGACACTTGGGCCTCAAGTGCTCTGATTTTTTCCCCCTAAAATGGCGACCAGCTTGCACTTAGAAGGGATTTCATCTGAACTTTCTTCCGGGAGGAAGACAAACACAGCACATGCTGTGCAGGTAACAACAGCCAACCTATCACTGTCCATACCTGCTGTCCTAAAAAAAGGTTTAAAGGAAAGGCAAGAGTACCTTGCCACACTCCCTCTCCCTTTCCAAACGCCCTCTCTGAACTCCCGTTTGCAATCACCTGGTCGCTGACTAACTCCTTTATAAAGCCCTGGACTGCCTGATAGTCCCGCCCCCACCAAGGCTCAGCCAATCAGCAGAGGCTTCTAGATTTCAAACTTTAATTAGAAGCCAACAGTTTCCAGCTGCCAGTTACAGCACACACTCCATTGGGGGTGGGAGAGAGCAGGGAAAGAAAAAACAAACACACACACACACACCACACTCACAAACACAAACTCAGCACACAGCAAGAAAGCCCCAAACACAACACACACTACAGACAGCCACTTCCCTCAAGAGTCCTGTAGTCACTTCTCCCTTACCTGGAGAACTCCCTCTCTAAACTCCCTGTTTACAATCACCTGTTCACAAGCTCCCCGGTCGATGACTCACTCCTTTATAAAGCCCTGGACTGCCTGATAGTGGAAAAAGAAGAAGTGGAGTTGTGATGAGCCTTAAAAGTAAGGAACAGAAACTCAGTGGAGTGTCAGAGAGGGAATCAGTGAAAGGATGGAAGTGGAAGTGACATAGTCTGAAGGGCCAGGAAGATGATCTTACCAGGGATATCTTGAATAAGGGGAGCAAAATAAGTGTCAAGAAGGCCAGAGGGGGGAGACTGTAGTAACCAAGGTGAGAGATAAGAGAGAGGTAAGTACCTAGTAGTTTTACTAATGTGAACAGAGAGGAAAAGCAGGATCTTAGAGATATTATTGAAGAAGCGGCAACAATGTCTGGACACAGGTTGGATGTGCAGCTCTTCAAGGAGGATACTATATTGATGGGAGCCATATACAGGCCCACATAGCTAGACTGGTTCCTCTTTTTATGGGGGAACCTCTTTTTATGTGTCTGATGTAGAAAGGTAAAGGAGACTAGAACTAAGATCATGTGTGTGAAGTAAGAAGCTTTGTTTGCTTTTTACCCTTTTTTCCTGATTAAGTCATAATTATTAGATCTGTTCATATTTATCTGACTAAATGCTTTTCCTGCTCCACCCAAGGAAAGATAAGATCATGATGCTGTCTCCAGTCCCACTTTTGTTCTTGTTGTCATGTTAGTTGTCCTCTGTTACTGCTGTTCTCCAAACTGCTTCAATTTGTATACTATTCCTATGAGCACATCCCTACGCCTGCATGCACAGAATGTAAAGTGTTCTATCCCATGCATCCTCTTGAAATCATCTGACAGGAAGTGGTTTGAGATGCTCTTCATACACACAAACCTAACATGAAATCCTGGCTCCACTAAGATCAGTGACAAAACTACCATTGATTTCAATGAGGCCAAGATGTCACCTGTATTCTCTATGATCTCAGATAAGTTGCATCAACCACAAACTGGATCAATGTAGCTGTATTCAAATAAAGTGTACGTCAAAAGGAGAAATAGCTTTTAAAAGGCATCATCCTGCTTCTTTTTAACAGTAGCATTGGTGATAATCATGAAAATGATTTTGGCTCTGCTGAGCTTGTGGTCTCCTCAGACAATAATTCCTACAATGTTATTCACATTGCTACTAAGAAATGCACCAAAGGTGTTATATGCTTACAAACCTTTGGTCCACAACAGCTGTATTCATATAACATTTTAAAATACTGCACACCTCTAATTCTCTGGGTGATGTTGGTCAATATATGCATCCTCCTGATACATCTGTATGGGTGGTTGTGTGGCAAATCCAGCGTCTGACAAGTTAATGAGGTTTACTTTATTTTGAACTAGCATACTTACTTGGCGTTGCTCTGGTGCTAGAGGAGGGGCTCGGGGTAGGGGCGGAGGGTGTGCGGGGTGCAGGAGTCGGGGTTGGGCAATGTGGAGGAGCTCTGGGCAGAGGACTGGTTGAATGAATGTGGCTGTGTGTGCAGGAGGTGTGTGCAGAGAGGGGTGCTGGAGGAGGTGAGGGTTACAGGCTCTGCGGAATTTGGGCGCAGGAGGAGACGGATCACTGCTGGAGGATTCTCTGCATCTTGAGGTCTTTAAACCATTTGAGGACTTCAATATCTGAGATATAGGTGAGAGCATTATTCCAGGAGTGGGTGGGTGAGATTCTGTGGCCTGCATTGTGCAGGGTGTCAGACTAGATGATCATAATGGTCCCTTCTGATCTTAAAGTCTCTGAGTCTATGAGACTCTAGGCTGGGGCAGAGTTTTGAGTGCAAGAGCAAGGAGAGGAAGGGAGTTTGCCCCAGCCTGGCACATCCTCCTGCACCTAAACTTGCTCCCAGAACCTACACCTCTCACTTCCTCCTGCACCCCAATGCTTTGAGTGGGAGTTTCAGTACACAAGGGGGCTCTAGGCTGGGCTAGTTCTCAGTGCAGGACAGGGTGAGTACCGTGAGCTCTGGGAGGGTGTTTGGGTGCAGGCTCAGGGCTGGCACAGGAGGTAGGGGTGCAGACTGCATCTGGGAAGTACTTACCACCAACAGCTCTGGGTCAGTAGGGATCAGGCAAACAGCCTCTTCCTCACCCCATGCTGCTCCTGGAAATGCTGGCTGGCTGTGTTCAGGCACCCTCTGTGTGCAGTCCCTGGAGGGGAAAAGAGAAAGGGAGTCTCCACATGCTGCACTGCTCCCCGAAGCCTGCTGGTGCTGCCCCTATTGGCCAGTCCCCAGACAATGGAAGCTGCTTTTACTGAGCTGGAGTCAGAGGCTGCACAGAACTGCTTCCCTTCCACAAGGGCTGCAGAGACTGCCAGCACTCAGGCAGCTGGCTGCTTCCAGAAATAGTGCGAGGGTCAAGCAGGCAGAGACAGCCTGCCTGATGATCATGATGGGCCAGCAGAGGCTCCAGGACCAAACCAATTCATCATGAGCAACAGTGACCACTGTTGTAGATCATGGAAGCAACAGATTTTGGAAGGAGACAAGATCCTAAGTTTTTTATATACGTACAGTTCCTATTCATTTGATTCTCCTATTCAGAGTGCAATAGACTTTGCCTGTGTAACCCTGGGTGGGCAAGACTTCACTGCCCTTCTCCAGTGTCTTAAAAAAGAATCCCACTCCACCGCAGTACAGGAGACCCAGAGTTCAGTCTGCAAGGAATTTCAGCAAGGATTGCCTATGTCAGCCTCCCTACATTCAAGTTCCAAAAGAAACTAAACTAATGAATGTAATTAGGTATGCAAATGAGGCTCAACGATATTCCACACTTAGCCTCATTTGCATATTTCTAGCACAAGAAGCCGCGAGTGTAGACATAGCCTTTCTGTTTCTGTGGTATATGAGATGTGTACTGCATCCATGTATGGTCACTCCACTAGCAGATTCCCTGCACAGCCTCTAAGCAGAGCTTAATGCACAGGGAACGCGTTTTGCACCCTGGCTAAAATTTTCCCTTATTAAACAATACTTTGCACTTATGTAAGAGGAATTCAAATTAGTTTGAGCCACACATTGCCACTCTCACTTGTACAAAGCAATACTTTACTATGTTAACTCCATAAGCCATTCAATGGGACTAAGCACTACTAAGTATGAATAACAGTGGGAGAGAATCTGGCCCTCCCTAAACATTAATTAAATGTCCTAACACAGTAATAGAGAAGTATTTTAAAAAAGTAAACTGAGGCACCAAAAGATTAAGTGTCATAATTTAGTATTATAAAATCCTGGAGACTGACTCCAAGCAAGTTTTGTGCTCTAATCAAAACACAATTATAGTTGTGACAAAGGAGTGTTATATGTGCTAAGTTTGTTTCTAGGACCACTCATTTAAACTTTGGGGCTATGTCTACACTGCAGGGTTTTTGCTTGTGAAGAGTCTACACTGCACACGCGTTCTTACACAAGTAAATTTACAGTAAAGCATAGGAAAAGAGAGCTTCTTGCACAAGAGTTATTCCTCTCTCTACTAGGAATAGGCCCTCTTGCACAAGACAGCATCCACACTGCCACGAACGCTCTTGCACAAAAGCACATGACAGTGTGAACGTGCTCTTGAACAAGACCTTTTGCGCAAGAACTCTTGCACAAAACAGTTCTTGCGCAAGAAGCCTGCAGTGTAGACGTAGCATAAAATGTTAAACAATATTGGTGAATGTCAAGATGGATGTACCCCAGCTGCCTATTCGTAGATAGGGCTGGCCCAAGCCATTTTGGCGCCCCGGGCCCGAGTGCACGGCACATGCATGGGCCCACCCGTGGGGCACAGGCCCGCCTCCCCAGCGTGTGCTGGCCTGCCCCCAGGGCGCATGGTGCATGCACAGGTCTGCCCTGGGGTGCACAGCGCATGCACCAGCCGGCCATGGCCGCTGGTACGCAGCCCAGGACCCGCCCCCCGGGTGCACGGCGCATGCCCAGCCTGGCCACCGCTGTTGGCGCGCGCGCTGGGCTGTGCAGGGCCCCGCGGCCATGGGGGGAAGGGCACTGCTGGCCAGCGTCACAGGGCCGGCGCTGTGGGAGCCGGGCGCGCGGCGCCTGATGGCAGCTATAAGGGACACCACACGCCTCTTACAGCTGCCATCAGGCACCCCCCCATCAGTTGGCGCCCCAGGCAGCTGCCCAGTTCGCCCACCCCTCAGTCCGGCCCTGTTCGTAGATAAGTGGTACTCTCTCCTGAGTGCTGGCTCAGTTATCTTTCTTGGAAGCCAAATATGTTTTTAAAGACTCTTGTACAAATGGATAGCTCTTCACACAAGATAAGACAGTCTTTCCATGGGCAAGTAGTGAGGAATATTAGCAGCATATACTTTCAAAGAAACAGTAATCTCTGCATATATTTCCCTTTTGATTGGAAAGCCTTGTTTTAGGCTTAATTATCACACTCTTTCCTAGAGAAAAACTACCTGCTGATATCACAGAATTCAGTCCTGCTTCAGAGCTAGGAGATATATTTTCAGGGCTTATAATCAAATCATTATCGCCACGGTTCTGAGTCTTAAGTGACTGAAAACTGTAGGCAGTTGTCTCATTAATGCCAAATGTTATAGCTGATTTCTGGGAACTGAAAACCCTGCTGTCCAGGGAAACCTGTGCTGTGACAATCCTTGGAAACCAGGCACTTAAGGATGACTTGCTAGTGCCTGCCTCACATCAGACTGGTTTATTCATCTTTCTTTTTTTATACTGAATGGTTTTTGTTTATTAAGCAACTTTGTTTTGTAATATATTTACTATGTGAGTTAGTGTATGGTGGGTGATAGGTCTGGTGTTTACAGAACAAAAGTGAAACCAAGATATTTTTCTTTCATCTTCCACCACTTATGAATTAGGGCTGCACTGTAGTGTGCTCCTCGTTATATTGTATTTGTTATCCTCTACTGTTTATAGGCCTACTTTAAACTGTTTAACTTCAGACTAGTCAGTTCCGATGTGTGGCCTTGACAATGTGGACTATGACAGTTCTACATGTGAAAAAATTAAATACATTGTTTTTTTCTCTCCTTCCCAACCTTGACACAATCACTGGAATCATGCTGTCATCATAGAAACAAATGGCAAAACTCTCCCAGTGTACACCCTCTGTTTAGTAGGATATGTATATTTGTGGAAGGAATTTTTATAACTACATCCATTTGATCACTGTCAACTAGCACCTCTAGGGTATGTCTACACAGCAAAATTATTTCGGAATAATGACCAAAATACACAGCAATTCATGGCTTATTCCAATTTCTGTATACCTCATTCTATGAAGAATAACGCCTATTCCAAAGTAGCTATTTCGAAATAAAGCATGTGTAAATGTTCCACTTCTGTTATTTCGAACTAACCCCTCACCAGGGCCATTCTAAGTTCTTCCTGGGGCTCTAAATCAAGATAGTCCATCTATATTAGGGAAACCTGCTTCGGACTAATTTTGAGGCTTCCCTGCAGTGTAGACATTCTATTTTGAAATACACTATTTTGAAATAACTGTTCCAGAATAGCTTATTCCAAAATAACTGTGCAGCGTAGACGTAGCCCTAGAGAGAGAAAATTTCAGGCAGCTTCATTGCTGGCTTGTATTCTTTATACATAATAAAGCATAACTTAGATTTTTGTCCGACAATAAACAAACCCTTGTATGCCATATGCAGCATATTTTGCATGCTGTACCTAAAAATTGCAAAAAGTCTTTTTTTATATTATACATATATACATTTAAGTGAAAATTTAAATTATAGACCAGATGTTAAGCTAGGATAGAGCAGTGTAGTTCCATGGATTTCAGTGAAGCTACAACTACTGAAGATCTCAATCTCTGATTTTAAACACATCTCTGAGCAAGGGGCAGGCATCTTGGGAAGCTCTGTGACATGGAAACACTTCCCAATACAATTTCTTTCTTGTTTCATGCTTGTTCTGGGGAGGGAATGAGAGTTGCAGTAGATGCTGCAGGCCTATACTTGCAGCACATTAAACACTGCCTGTGAATTAGCTCACCTCTCCCCCCTTTTATCCCATGTAGTCCAAATCACAATCTAGCCCATAATTATTTGGACACACACTCACAGGTTTGTTTAAGAAGAAAAAAGAAAGCCTAGAGTTTTGTGGTGGTTATAAGCATTGAAGTCAAAGGTGACAACCATTTTGAACTTCCCCACCCAGACCTAAGCAAAGCAACTTCCATAATCAAGTCCATGGTAATCTCCACCTCTGTTGAATTGCCTTGAATCATCCATCTGCAAGAAAAATGAATCTTATGCACATAATGAGAGCCTATAATGATGCTAATTACTAACCTTCCTTAGTCTGTTACCTCAGGAGATCCAGGCAGTAAATGAGAATGAAAAAGCATTATACATTTTGTCACATAAATCCTAGTTTTAAAATTACATTGTGTGGTTACCTTCCCTTAAAGACAAGAGACTTCAAAACTTGCAGCCTAAGAACATAATATGGAAAATTATTAACTATCTTTTCTTATAGAAGGATTCTCATTCATTGAATTAGGACTCCTCAGATGGATGAGGATTGTTCACATGAGAAATGGTTTGCAGGAAATGGTGGCCTTGGATTGTAGCTTTGCAGCTATTCCAGACCTTGTGCTTCCTGGCCCAATCCATAGCCATGTAAGTCAATGGGAGTCTTTGCACTGTACAAAGTAGGAGGACTGGTAAAATCAGGCACAGCCTCTAGTGGTAGATAATTTAAAGGGGGTAGAAGGGAGGAGGGTCATGACCTAGCCTCACTACCATGCTGAAAAGCATATCATGGAGGCATATCTACACTGCACATGGGAGCATGAATTTCAGTCAAGGTAGGCAGACACACACTAGTTCTACATGAGCTAGCAGACTAAAAATAGCATGTGGCTGTTGCAGCATGGGCAGCTGGCATAGATCAGCCACCTGCATCCATATCCAGAAGTTAGGAGGGCTTGTATGCCAGTAGCTAGCCTTCAACATCCATGCTACTAGTTTTAACATGCCAGCTTGAGCAGAGTAGCAAGTGCCTGTACCAAGGCAGAGAGGCACGCTGCCAGGTGCAGGGTATAAATAACCACAGTGAGCCAATGCTGCATGTATTTCCTAAGTGATTCCAAATACATTGAACCTGCCTCCAGATCCAATGGGTCTGATTCTCCATTCTTTGAATACAAAATTGGCATGAATGGCTAACAAACCAGAATAGCAGAGGTTTTTATATTCACTTTGCACAGGTGCAAATGAGGTGCAGGGGAAAAGATAATCAAGTGCAATGCCTTTTGGAGATGTTTCATAGGGGTACGGGTCACATCCCTATCTACACAAGCCACTACAGAACTGTGTGTATGAAGAAGATGTAAAAGTAGGGAACTACACATTGCAGAGAACCTCCTAATCCCTTATTTTTTACAGAAGTTTGTTAAAGTACAGTATTTCTTCTGCTTAAAAGACTTTACCTGAACTGACTGACAGTATGTACCGGATTTATCTAATCATTTGCTTATTTTAAACATTGCTTTTGAAATCAAGTTCCCCAACCTTGTAAGTTAGGCTCCTTCTCCAAAAGATCCTGAAATAATATAGCTGGAGTGGACTGCAAGAAAAGTTGTTAGTATTACTTTTGATCTAGTTTCTGCTTAACCTTTCTGTCTGCTCTGAGATGGAAAGCCAAAACAAAACCAAAAACCTTCCAAAGCACAGTTCACTACTGCACCTGGTATAAGCATGGAGCAAGACTTGTGTAGAGCGAGAAGGTAACTTTACACAACCTTTGCATTTTCTCTAACCTAGAGGTACTTGTGGCTTCCTTGTGCAAGTTAGAGATTCTACCCAATCTCAAACCCAGTTGCTAACAGCCCCTCGGGCCCAATTCAGAATTATAGAGTAATGGTAGCTAAGCAGCATAATAGCCCCATCCAGACCTGAGCAAAGCATGATAGATGTTCCCATAATCATGTTAGGGGTAATCCCCACCTCCTTGATGGAGGGTTCTTGCTGTGAGGTGGCATGGAGACAACTACAAGTACTAAACCTCCAATAGCAGGGGAATCCCCAGGGTCTGGGACTGACAAGTTTGCCCTGACAGAACTAATGTAAAGGAGCCTCTGTACAGTAATGAATTAATCTCCATACAAATCAGTTTATTTTTTTGTTTTGTATGTGTTGACTTTATTTTATTTTAGTTGGGGTTTCTAACCAGTAAATGCAATGTCTCACCACTGTAAAAAAATAAACAAAACTGAATTATACAGTATTAGCTTTTTCTTTCCATGCCTGTGATTAAGAAAAACAAATTGCTAATTGCAGGAATTAACTACTAAATGCATCAAATATCTAAAGCAAAAGTGGTAATGTCCATTTAGTGACAGACAAAACAACTTGGAAATGAAACAACTTGAATTTTTGGCTTAAACTTAATTTGCACCCTTTGGTTAAAAAAAGAGTCCAGTTTAATGAAGAAGCTAACAGTTCATGTGCATCAGGATGTCAGATGGAATTGGAAGTAGAAATACCCAGGGGAACAGACATCACGGCTACGTCTAGACTGGCATGATTTTCCGAAAATGCTTTTAACGGAA
>JANRFK010004893.1:12458416-12469881 GCA_030068395.1 Apalone spinifera | reverse complement strand
GGAAAAGCAGATGATTTTCCGCAAAAACTGGCCAGTCTAGACGCAGCCCACAAGAACAGCTTTCTTACAAGGTTCCCAGCCTCAGTTATGGATTAAAGGCACAACTGTCAGTTTACAATCTATTCCATGGGGAGAGGCGGGAGTCATTGTGCTGCCCCTTGAGAAGCTCAGGTGGTAAAAATGAAGAGGTAAGTTACCAGCTCCTGTTTGCTAAGGACTGGAGTGATTGTGACTCCTTGCCTCAAAGGGCTGCCACTGGGGATCTGATTTAGATACCGCCCTTTACTCTGGGCTGTGTTTGAAGTCAAGATCTAGCCCTTAACATAGTATGTGTTTTCAAAGTATACAATAAAGGTCATGTCCCTAGTCCCATTTCTTTCCTTGTAGTGCCTGAACATCACATGCACCCATCTGGAATTATCTTGCTTTGATCAGTTCAGCTGTGAATGACTTTGTACTTTGGATTCACTGGCGCCTCTGATTACCAACAGCTTGAATTTCTATAGGAGCCTGACCTTATGCTAGATCATCTCCTAATTGAAAGACGCCCAGCAAGTTCAGGAGCTATTGTAAAAATACTTCACAAAAGGGAATTAAAAAACCTTATTTTCTTGTAAGTTAAAATGAATCTGGTATGTATCCAGTGAAATTAGCTGAGTTAGTCTTGGGTAAGATTGGGTAAGAGACCAGAATAAAGCCCAGATCTCTAGTGATTAGTTTGCAATAGCTTTGCACTTGTGTGAAAGTTAAAATTGGTGCAAGCAATAGTCCAATTTATAGTGAATTCACTTTAATTTTCAGCCATGCCTTAAGTTGTTGGAATGATAAAGCTAAATAAAATAAAATAATCTCTTGTTATGGTAAAGTATTTGTAGTTTATATTTTTAGCTGATAAAATGAGAGAATGTTGCACTATCAGCATCTGAAATGTACAACCTGCTGATAGGAATTTTATTAAACAAACTCTTAACATCATAAATTGGTTTCTATAATGTAGCAATGGTTTTCCATTCCCTTACCATTAGGTAACAGAAACCCGGACTGGTCCTCTTGGCTGCAGTAACTATGACAACCTAGATTCTGTCAGTTCTGTTCTGGTTCAGAGTCCTGAAAATAAGATTCAGTTACAAGGTATGTAAGGTACAATTTTGTTAATATTTTATGGAACAGGAAGATATTTATTTTATCTTAACCTCTGTTTCCGTCATAAAAGTTCATTTCCCTAATTTTTTGCCCAATGAGTGCATTCTGGGAAAAGTGGAGGAAATATCAGTAACTCATGTTGCATGGGAATTAGAAGCAATCAGAATTTTACTGATCAGAAAATCATGTAAAGCCATTAACATTTACAGCCTTATTTAGCAATCTATCATTATTGTACTCTCTACCCAGTCAAAACTCCCAGGTTGCGTCTAGACTGGCAAGTTTTTGCGCAAAAGCAACTGCTTTTGCGTAAAGACTTGCCAGTTGTCTACACTGGCCGCTTGAATTTGCACAAGAATACTGACGATCCAATGTAAGATTGTCAGTGTTCTTGCGCAAATACTATGATGCTCCCACTCAGGGATAAGCCCTCTTGCGCAAATGTATTTGCGCAAAAGGGCCAGTGTAGACAGGTAAAAACTGTTTTGCGCAAAAAAGCCCCAATGGCAAAAATGTCGATCGGGGCTTTCTTGCGCAAATCCGCGTCTAGATTGACACGGATGCTTTTTCACAAAAAGTGCTTTTGTGCAAAAGCATCCATGACAATCTAGACGCTTTTTTCCGCAAATGCTTTTAATGGAAAAACTTTTCCGTTAAAAGCATTTGCGGAAAATCATTCCAGTCTAGACGCAGCCCCAAAGTTTATACTGAACAGGAAATGACATTTAGACCCACTATAACATCCTGGCTCACTCTGAGCAGTCCCAATTGAAACTAATGGGACTATTTGAAGAGTAAAGGCCAGAGTTGTAAAGGCTTTTAGATTCCTAGAGATATAGGCACTTGGAGCAAGATTTAGTATTAAGGTGACTAACGATATTTTTCAAAAGAAATAAGCTTGTTAGGCACTTTAATTGCCATAGAAACCAACAAGAGTTGGTTAACTAACCTGCTTAGGCTCTTCTGAAAATCAAACTAGGTATCTGCATCTTTAGGTGCTTAAATATTTTTTAATATCTAGACCATAGTGTCTAAAGTAAAAGTACCCACAAAGGTTATGTGCCCAACACCCACTACAAATCTAGGAAACTGAGACATCTATCCTGTATAAGCACTTCTGAAAAATCCCACTAGGTGCTCATGTGCATTTTTAGGGGATTAAATGGTTTGAAAAAAATCTACTCATATAATACCTTCCATCAGCAAAGGTGGCAAAATTTATCCATTAATCATTGCTTTTATCAATTATCAAAGGAGTACTGTATACAAAGGTTCAGTCTCATTTCAGATAACAGATATAATTGTAGTTGCTTTACTCATTTGATCAGGCCCAATCACATGAATGGGTTTTCTTGGCATGTAAAGGGAAGAAGAGTTGATGCATTGTGCAAATTAAGGCTTAGGCCTGCAAATACTGGCTGCCAATGTGTGAATAGACCCCTTAATTGCAACTGGGATGTTCAATTGCTATTTGTATTAAATATGTTCAGTATCCAGACATACATTGGCAGAATATAACATAAAAAATCCACATCCTTTTTTTTTAAACCTATGTCTGTCTGTCTCACTGGCTTTTTATGAGGACACTAAGGAGAGCATAAATTAAACATTACATGATTTTTAAAGTATAAAACAGTTTTGAATTTATTTTCATTGGGGCTCACTTCCTCCATTATGTCTTCAGAAATAGTTTGCCATTTTTGAATGGTCTTCAATCACTGATGTGTATCAATAAAATAGTTAGAAAACTAGTTATTACCGCACAGAGAGATTTGATATTTGACATTGCTTTACTATTAAAAATCACATTACTGATGCTTAAACTATTTTATATTAAGGTAGCAATGTTGACAGCGGTGATTTAGATTTGGTGGGGCCCTGAGCTCAGCTTCATTTTTCCCTCCCCTGTCTCCAGCCAAGAAAAAGAACATTCACTCTTCCTGTCTTACCCCCATTTTTCATTCTTTTTTCTTTATCCCCCTCCTATATCATAAGTAATAAGAAGTAAATGCAAATAAAGTGAGGTACCTGGATTGTTTTTGTAGTCTAACTTTTTTTTTTCACAGAAAAATTGCTGAGGGTCTCAGTGGACAACTTAATGATCCTTCCAAATATTGTTTGTACCATTAGCTAACTATTGTAAAGTGCTTTGGGTAAGAGTGCTTTATAAAAAGAAGATAACAACCTTTCCTCGGTCCACCTGAATGGAGTTCTCGGAGCACAGTTTGAGAACTTCTGGTCTATATGAAAGCTTGTATTTGCATTAAACTGTAACCCCCTTTTTTGTCCCCGGGTTACTCGGGAACAGGTCACACTCACAGGTGTGCCTGGGCGCCTGATGGTTTTAACATAAAAGGAGATCCTGAGCACCCCAGTGGTGATGTTGTTTAGTTGGGGAAAACCCTATCCACCCCCTTGCTGTAGTCCCTTGCTCTTAAAGAACATAAAATGGCGGTGCCTCCACCTGGGTGGCCTTGTACACACTTACTGGTGTGCCTTGAAAGCCTCCAGGAATAAACTCATTCCAGCAATAATCTGGATCTAATTCTAGAACAATAACTACAAATCATATACATCTAATAGATTACATTAAAATAAACAATCTTAACTTAAATAAAGAGGGTTTAAAAAATTAACAATGAATAACACTAGCAAAGTGCACAACAATAATTGGAACTTATATATCTAGCATTTGCAATTCTAATATTGATCCCATCCCAGAGTGTGCACACCCCTGGACTCAGAGTCCCAGACTCTTGCTTGCATGGGCGCGCTTGAAGAACTGCAGCTGTAATGGAGATTCTCGGTAGGCAGTGTGTATGAGGATCCAAGCTAGGCAGCAGCTCTGTCCCAGACAGCACTTTCCCAAAAATGCCCAATTACTTACAGTCTCATGCTGTGCCTATCAGAAGCAGCCTGCTAGATCCCAGTTCCAAAGGCATCTAGTCACAGTCTGTAGTTGCACTCAAACAGGCCCTGGACTGGATCAAACTCCTCCACAGCACCCTGGCTCCCCTTCTGTTCCAAAATCCAAGGGCAGAGTCCCAGACTGCTAGGCCTCTCTTCTCATGCATGTGGAGAGACCCCCCCCCCCATCTCCCACCAAGAGTCACTTCCTTCCTCTTTTTCCCAAGGGCTCATGGGAATTGTAGTCTGTGAGGCTAGATTGCAGCACACAGGGTCTTCCCAGAAAATAAGCAGAGGCACCTTTTAGTAAGGGGACTACAAAACCAACATGTAAAATTTGTAAAAATAAAATGTATAGATGAATGGAAAAATGAAAGTTAACGTCCTCTGGAGAAACTTACTCAATTTGAAAAAAAAGTTAAGCTAGCTTCCTTTCTATACTTTTTCTTTACAAAATCATCAATTTTTGTAATATTTTGTAAAGAGGCACTTTCAATTGTCAATGTTGCTGAACTTGTCAAATGTTCCTCCCTGCTCTCTTGTTCCCCCCCACAGCCCTCTTTGTAGGCCCCCACAGAGTGGCCACCCCCTGTGTGGGGGCGGTGGAGTTGCCAGACCCCGGGCAGGACAGTGCTGGACCGTCATTGGGAGGGCCCCATGCCAGGGCACGGTATTTCATTGTAAATATGCCCCTGAGTATTGAACAAAGATTCAGATTTTCTTTTCACTTTGCAAGTTCAAGGCTTTTCAGAAGTATAACCATGTTTTTACAATCATGCCTAAGTAACAAGTGAGTTTATATGATTTGACATGAGTTAGAGGACAACTACAAAGACAGCTGTAATGGCACCAGTGTCCTCAACCCATTGTGGTATGGCTTTCAACTTTCAAATGTTACGATGTTTCAAATTTGCTCCAAAAGTATTTCCACTGATTTCAGTCAGACTGCACCTGGTGTTAGGTACTTTTCAGAGTAAGAGTATCACAATTGGGTCCTAAATCTTTTCCAAAAGATTAATGTTAATAAAGTAGTCAGCTGTATTTTGTTATTTAAGATTGTATCTAGCATGACTGACAGCTATAACTAAATTAGAATTCAGTAATTACTATATAATCATGCTACCCATTAGCATCATGCAAATAATACTCAGTTATGTGATAGTAACAGATATTAATTTCCAGTTGCAAGAATTCTGGCTAATTACAGATATTAAAAAACAAATAAGATGTATTTAACTGTGAAAGTGTGTATTGTACTTTAACTTTTCCAGAACAAGGGTGCAATTTTCAAAAGCACCAAAGTGAGTTAGAAGCACAGGGAGATATTTTTTCAAGGGTAGGGGAACTTAGCCCCAATTCCCATTGACTTTTAGTTAGAGTTTCTATGAGAAGTTTGGGCCTAACCCCTATTTGAGCCTGTGAAAATCTGCACTGCGAGTCTTATTGGTCTTCTTCATGACTTGCACTCTTAACTCACTTCAGCATTTTGAAAATCCCTTCCAAGACATAGAAACCCATTTGGTGATCATCAGTTTGGTCCTGATCTAATATTTTTGTAGTCAACATGAACCCTGAAATAATGAATCTAGCCCCTAAGGGCCAAATCCTGCAAGGTGCTGATTGTGCCCCTTTTAGATACTTCCAGTGAGAACTAGTTTCTCAGCACTTAAAAAAATGGATTGGAAATCTGCAATTTTATTTTGTGCTACATCATAGAAATACAGTTAACAAATCATCATGTATTTTTGCAACATACTAGTAAGACAATAAAATCCTATATTAAAATGATTAAAGTATGAAACATAAGCAGAGGAATTAAAAAGGAGTAGGGTTAGCTCATAGTTTCTGTTCTTCCTTATTTGTTTCCACAGCTTCATGGACTGATAACTGGAATAGATTAGACATCACTAAAAAGGCAATAAAATAGATCTACTAAAGATAGTGTGTGACTGCATACTTTTTGTTCCAGATTGTTTCCTTTTTTCCTCCCGTGCTTCATAATTGGTTTCCCCGCATCCATTTTTCCAAAGTTTACATTAACTACTGATATAAAGATTGCAATTCCACTGCTTTTTTAAAAAGAAAAGCCCTTATTACTCTGGCTATTTGTCTATTTATTCATCAATTCTTAACACTGCAAAGTTAATTTAAATCTTTCTTCTCTCCCCCCCTCCTACCACAGCCTGAGAAGGAAAAAAATCCAGTAAAGCCTCTATTTGGAGAGCATATGTTGTTACCATTGATGTTCTGAAATCAAGAATTCATCTGAGGTTAAGCCTTGAGAGAGGAAAAATACTATATAGTGTGAATGCCACACTGGGTAAATTGTCCTAATTAGGCCAAATAGCTTCCTCTGTATTTAAAATGTTTTTATCAGAGGGATAGTCTACCTGTTTAACCTGTAGGAAAACACTTCAATCTCCCTGGACACACAGTGGCAGATTTAAAAGTAGCCACCCTGCAACAAAAACTTTAAAAACAGACTTCAAAGAGAAACTGCAGAGCTACAATTCATCTGCAGATCTGACACTATCACTTTAGGATTAAACAAAAACTATGAATGGCTAGCCAACTACAAAAGCAGTTTCTCCTCCCTTGCTGTTCACACCTCCACATCAGCTGCTAGAAGGGGGCCTCATCCTCCCTGACTGAATTGACCTTGTTATCTCAAACCTTACTCTTGATTGGAACTCTTTTCTTATGCCTGTATATTTATACCTGCCTCTGGAATTTCCTCTACATGCATCTGACAAAGTGGGTCTTTGCCCGCGAAAGCTTATGCTCCAATAAATCTGTTAGTCTATAAGGTGCCACAGGACTGCTCATTGTAAAATGTTTTTGTCACTATGACTTCTGAATCTGTTTGGGTCAACCCTATTTCACATTTCAATGAGATTATTCCCATTTTCTTTTCTAAAGGTCTTCAACTTATCCTGCCTGAATATCTGCAGGAGCATTTTGTGCAGGCTGCTTTGAGTTACATTGCCTGCAATTCAGAGGGGGAGTTTATCTGCAAAGATAATGATTGTTGGTGTCAATGTGGCCCCAAATTCCCAGAGTGCAACTGTCCATACATGGACATTCAAGCTATGGAGGAAACCCTGCTTCGCCTAAGTGAAACCTGGAATGCTTACAACAGCGAATTTGAAGAGTCAGGTGCGGTCTTTTTAAATATTTCTATTTGTGTTACTGAACATCACAGAATTTCCTTAAAAATGAGGGATGGGTAAACAGTGCCTAGGACTATGTATGTGCTTAAAGGTAAGCAAATGCTTCCATGTTTTGCTAGATCTGGGCCTTAATTATTATAACTCCTGGATTCTTATGGGACATGTGTTACCCCAACCTTCAACTGGTGGTGAGGGCAGTGGAATTGGTCATGGATATGGGCAGGATGCTCAGAGAATACTCACCTCCAGCTCTTAGGGCCCTTTTGATGGTAGTGTGAATGGATGTCTGGGAAAGTCGGAGATAGATCAGAGGAGGGTTAACGTTACAGAGATATTCTAAGTCTTTCCTTCTGCAGCAGAAATACTGTAAAACTGCAGCTGTCACTACCACTACCTCTGGCTTTGCAGCATTGGGTAGAGGATTTTTTCCACAATTTCTGCACCCACAATGCTTTAGAGATTCACAGTACTCAGATGGCATATATGGGCTGAGCACTGGGGATTGGATATGCCCCCAGATTAACATGGACTTGATGAATCATCCATGTAACAATTGGTACTCCTCACTTCTCTACAATCCCAAGAGGACTGTTTAAACTGGCCTAGTTCCACTTCATTCCCCCCACAACACTCTGTGTCACACTGGCTTTTGTCGAAACATCAGGGTTTGTTTCACACACCATTTCCTTTCTCATCCCGAGGACTTTCAGTTCCATAGAGAATGGAAATTGCAGGTAAAAATTGGCTTCTGAACAACTGTTTTCACAAGTCATTCACTCAGTATTATGAGGAACAGCTGTCTAACCAGCTGGCAGGGAAAGGAAGGAGAACTTGTGAGGAAAAATCAGGTGGAAAAATAAAAGTGAGGGGGATGTGAGGGAGGAGTAGAGCAAAGTAGAAACTGTAGATCAAAATCAAATATATGGTAGACATAAAAGATGTAGTTTGGAGGTGGCAGGACTGAAAGGGGAAAAAAGCAAATGCAAGAAGAGAAAACAAGAGGAGAAAAAAACTGAACACTAAAATGCTTGAGTATAAATGGGGAGGATTTAAGAATACTATGTTTTTATATTCATTGTTTTATTGACAAATACCCTAATTTCTCTTTGACCAACAAAAATTAATTGAGGCTGGGAAATTCAAACAAACCTAAAAGCTGGCAATCATCCCACTGACTTTCACTAGAATTTGGATGTCTAATTGTCTTAGGATCCTTTGAAAATCCCAGCTCAGAACCCTGAAAGGAAAACGTGGACCATGATGTTCTGACCAAGAATCAGCCATTATTTAAATACTCATATATTTGTCTGTTTATAGAAAGCATCAATTTTGATACTTTTGCACATTTCTGAAATGAATCCTTCACTTACAACATTGTACATCAGTAATTTTGCCTATCCTTATATTGAAATGACAATTGCTACAGCACTCCTTTTCATAGCTCCATCCTCAGAACTTACTGGAGTGCTGAGATTAGTGGCAGGAGAGACCCACACAAGTGCTCTAACAGTCACTAATAATAGAAGGCTGGTCCATCCAGTACATATTCCCAGTGTAGGAATATACAAAATAAATCTAAAAGAAACTCAGTTACAAGTAAGCAAAATCCTTTTTTGTCTCAGACTACGAATATGTTAAAAGCTGCTACATATCCTATTTCTTACAGTGCCATGTTGATTTTACTCTTGGGGCATGTCTGCACTAAGAAATTATTTCAAAATAACTAAATTTGATTTAATAACTCCCAAAATAACAAAATCGAAATAGTATGTCTATACTACGGGGAAACCTCAAAATTAATCCAAGGCAGTCTCTGTTAATGTGGACACACTAACTTGATTTAGAGCCCCAGGAAGCACTGGGAAGTAATCAAATTATTCTGGGGAATAGTTATTTTGAAATAGCAACACTGGAGCATTCACTCTAATGCCATTTCAAAATAGCTATTACAAAATTAGTGTTATTCCCCGGGGAAAGCAAAAGTATAGATTTTGAAATAACCAGCCCATTATTTTGAAATAGTGGGCTTGGTAGTGTAGAAGCTCCCTTTATAAATTCAACCTAAGGAGGGTTATTTTGAAATAACTCCCTAGTGTAGACCAGGGCTCAGATATTTAGGTCAATGACAAGTTTACCAGGAAAATAATTTGTCTTCCCATGTCCTCAATCCACTGTGGTATTACAGATTTTCTTCTGTTGCTGCATCTTACCCAAGCAGTATTATTTATACTGCAACCTGGAAGCCCCAACCAGAGACTGGCACTCTTTGTGCTAACTTCTGCACAAAGGTTGTCTTGACCCCAAAAGAGCTTACAATCTAAATATCTCCCCCTCCCCCCAGTTGAGAAGAATGAAGTGACTTAGTTTAATAAGGCAATGATGCATCAGAGTGGTGATGAATAAATACTTTTCACAAGGGCTGTGTCTAGACTGGCCAGTTTTTGCGGAAAATCAGTCGCTTTTGCGTAAAAACTTGCCAGCTGTCTACTCTGGCTGCTTGATTTTCCGCAAAAGCACTGACTTCCTACTGTATGAAATCAGTACTTCTTGCAGAAAAGCTTTGACATTCCCGTTCGGGCAAAAGTCCCTTTTGCGCAAAACTTTTGCATGAAAATGGCGATCGGGGCTTTTTTTGCGCAAAAGTGCGTCTAGATTGGTCACGGACGCTTTTCCACAAAAAGTGCTTTTGCAGAAAAGTGTCCGTGCCAATCTAGACGCTCTTTTTCCGAAAATGCTTTTAATGGAAAACTTTTTCGTTAAAAGCATTTGCGGAAAATCATGCCAGTCTAGACTTAGCCAAGATGTTAAGAAACGGGTTTTTTTTAGTTATTTGTCATGTGTCTGTTCTAAAAACAAATTCCAATGAAAATTACTGAAAATCTATGGACAATGGCTGAAGTTTGAAAATAGATGAAGAGCAAGTGATTGAAGCTACGTCCAGAAAATACTGAGTGATGGAAGAGGGATGCTATTTTGAATAATTCAACACCTCTATAACCCTTATAACATTACCCCTCGTGGAGGAAATCTTTCCAGAGTTTCTCAAAGTAGTCTGTGGACCAACTCTGAGAGAGCTGCTAGCAGACCACTCCTGTTTGTTTTTCTTACTGACTCTGGAGCCACAGAGCCTCTGGCTCCCATTGGCTGCTGTTCACCGTTTGCAGCCAAGGGGAGCTGAGGGAAGCAGCATGATCCAGGCCACTGCTTCCCGCAGCTTCCCATGGCTGCAAACAGCAAACTGCAGCCAATGAGAGCCAGAGGCTCCGTGGCTCCGGAGTCAGTAAGTAAACAAACATGAGTGGCCTGATAGCAGCTCTCTCAGAGTGGGTTTGAGGATCACTTCAAGAAACCCTGGTCTATAGATTTAGTGTTCACCTGGACATTTCAGCACTTATGTACAGTTAAACCTAGTTGCAAATATATCCCTTTTTAAAAATCAATAGCTGTAAAGCAGGAGACTTCATCCTCACAAATTTATGACTCACTGTGATTAAGTCTGAATTTGATGATCTCTAGCTTTAGTATCTTGAAATGAGATTACTATACATATCAATGGGGCAGGAAAGCAGGAAAATCCACTCACAACACAATGTTACCATGCATTGAGTATAATTTCAAGAAAAAAATAAACAGTGGAGCTCTATGCTTACAAAAAAAAGGTGGGTGGGGGACTTCAGCTATGAGATTATGGTATTGACAGTTTTTAACATTAATGTGGCATGTTGGTAATTATTGCTAAGCTTATTTTTTAAACCAGTATTTCTCAACCTTTTTTTTAGAAAGTACCCCCAGTACCTACAGTTTTCAGACACACAATTTATTTTTCTACCATTGCAACATATTTGTTTAAACAACTTAATTGTAGCCAGGTGAGCAATGAAATTTTTGGGTGTAAAAAGTACAAAAATAATAAAGCTCCAAATTTCAGTTGTGTTGACATACCCCCCATTCCCCCCAGATGTCTCTTGAGTACCCCTGAGGGTACTCGTACCACTGGTTCAGAAACACTGCTTTAAACAATATGAAAATAGATATGCTGTTAATAGGAATTCCATTATGCCATTTTCCTTGACTCATAGACTTTAAGGACAGAAGGGACCATTATGATCATCTATTCTGACCCCCTGCACAATCCAGGCCACTCAATCTCACCCACCCATTCCTAGAATAATCCTCTCACCTATATCTCAGAATATTGAAGCCTTCAAATAGTTTGAAGACCCCAAGATGCAGAGAATCCTCCAG
>JANRFK010004893.1:12428068-12445089 GCA_030068395.1 Apalone spinifera | reverse complement strand
ACCTGCTCCTGGGTTTGCATGTAGCCTTTGGTGGCCAGGCTGGCAGCTATCCTGGCATAGACGGCCTCATTCCTCCGTCTAGTGTGGAGATCATGGACGTTGAGGGCATCCCCCCGAAACCTGAATAAGGTCCATGATCTCCACCCTGGACCAGGAAGGCGCCCGCCTTCTCCGGTCCCTGGCAGGCTCCTGGGAGCTGGCAGACTGCTTCTGGGGAGTGGTGGAGGGCTGCTTGGCACTGGCTTGCTGGCTCATGTTTTGGGGCCCCTGGGTCAGGAGCAGTGACTGCTGGCTCTGGGCCGGCAGGCTTGGAGCTGGCATAGGCACTGTGGCCAGAGTCTACTCCTTTAAGGGCTCCGGGGAGGGAAGGAGGGAGAGGAGTGTTCTTGGTTGAAGCTGGAGTGGCCACCAGGGCACCCTGGGAAGGCTGGAGGCCCCCTATTTCAAAATAAGTGCTACACAGCACTTATTTCAAAATAGCTATTTCCAATTTGACGTTATTCCTCCTAGAATGAGGTTTACCAAATTTGAAATAAGGTCTCTGCTATTTCAAATTTATTTCAAAATAGTGGTTTGGCTATGTAGACACTAGGAAACTTATTTCATAATAAGGGGTGTGATTTCAAAATAATTTTGCTCTGTAGACATACCCTAATATACTATTAATTGTAATTTCCGGAAAAATGGGGTTAATACTGTAAAATCAAATTATTCCAGAGTGTACATCAGTGCTACTTTGTATTATAACATTAAAACAACATGTAACTAGGGGGCTTCCACCTGCTCACTAGCTCGTCAACCCCCTACTTTCTTGCCACAAAACCCCCCTGCTCACTATGCTCACCAACTCCCCCTCTGGCCAGAGAGCCTAATGACGTCATTCTGTTGCACAGCAGGAGAAACTTTATATAGAGAGAGACATGAAAGGGCCAGATCCCCAGCTGCAGCCATTTATACTGCCAGGGCCACCTCTACAGAGCGCAGGGCCCGATTCCAGAGGCGGGGCCCCACATGCATGGGGCCCCGGGTGGCAAAACGCATGCGTTACGCGCCGGGGGCACGACGCATGCCCCGTGTGTCCTGGACAGCATGACACATGCACTGTACACCCACACATGCACAGTGCCCTGGAAGTACAATGCATGCGTGGCCCCAAGGTGCACAGCGCATGCGCCCAGGACATCACAACGCATGCATCGTGCACCTGGGGGCCCCGCGCAAGCGTCGTGCTCTTAGCACACTGTGCATGCATCGCTTCCCTGGGTGCGGGGCCCCCTCAGGCATGGGGCCCCATGCCGGGGAATCGGCTGAATCGGCCTAAGGCCGAGCCTGTATACTGCCTATCTAAAACTTTTTTTCTGGTTTGTTTTGTTGTGAACCATTTTATTTATTTATTTATTGGTATTGAATTATCGTATTGTATCTACCCATTGTGTTTTACATATTCTTCCTCTCACACTAATTTCTTCCTTATACCTCCTGATATTTGCACATCCTTGCAAGAGCTCCCTCAAAGTGACTCCCTATCATCTTCTTCCTATGATTGGCTAAGATTCATGGCTAGGCTTTACTCTAAGAAGAGGCAATTGGACAGGAAGTGAAGGGCACTCTGGCTATGTCTAGACTGAATTGCTATTTTGGGATGCCACCGGTATCCCAGAAAGGCAAGGCTGCCTGCAAGGAACACTTCTGCTTTTTTGGAAAAATTTTCAAAACAGCAGATGCACTCTTTCACCATCCCTGTAAATCTTGTTCTACGAGAAATAAGAGATGGCTCGAAAGAGCACTTTCTTTTGCAATTTGGCACCATGTAGATGCGCCAAATTTCGAAAGAGCCTCTTTCGAAAGTAAATCGGAAAAAGATATGCAATTTGCGTACCTCTGGAACTGTGGAGCTTATTTCAGGTCCCTTGTCTGCTCATGTTTCCAGGCAGAGACAGATGTCTCTCATTAGTGACAGATTGTTTCATTGGATGTTCTTTAAAACTGGTAGGTGCTATCCAGGGTTCTTTGTTTGGCTTCTCCTGATTTTCAGTCTTTAATCTCACTCCTATTCCTGTTTTCCCTTTTGTTTTCTCCAGCAATCAGTTGTAGCCTGGCCTTAGTACTTTGTCCTTCTTAATTGAGGGGATGATCCATTGGTTATGGGTGGGGCTATATCCTCCTGTCTCAATACCATAAATAGCGTGTATATTAATTTTAGTGCTATTACAGATCTAAGAGGAGAGGAGAGAAGCTTTTGTCTTGTTTCCAGGTAACACTGATATAAATCTACACATAATTAAATGAGAAAGTACAGGTTCAGGATCTGGGGAAAAGGTGACCTTGTGTATAGTACTAAGTGCTAAAATACCTAACAGAAATACAAGTTTGACTTCAATAGCTCAATTTGTTTCTGAATAACACTCTTCCCTTGCCCCCATTCACTTTTTTATTATGTGGACTTGACCATATCCTGGCTGTAGGACATGAGATTGCCATTCACAACCCCATGTAAGAGGAACAAAGTTTCTTGATCTCAACTCAGTTATGTATCTGGCCAAAGGCCAAAGTTAATCAACCCACAATATTTCTGTGTTGTGTTACTATACTGAATACTAAAGGGAGATGACTACTAGACATTGCTGAAGAACATTTTAGAAAAGATGATTTGACATACATTGGTGGGCCCAATTCTGCTCCTGTTGAAGTTAACAAGACTAGGACCATTTTATTGGAATGATATCTCATAGTATTTCCAGCTTTCCTAGAAGCAGAGCATACAGAACAGGCATGAGAGTGCCCAATTCTGATCTGATACACCAGTATCAATCCTTTGTGCCCAATTCTCCTCTCACACTGCCATGGCGTAGAGTTTCTTCTCACAATGGAATTGAGAAACAGTCTAGGAAGGTTCCAGTAAGCACCCAGACGCAAAAGTAGCCACATCAAAAGTGTGCAATTTATAGTTAGGCATTTTCATTCTAAATTCCAGGAATATGTGGAAAGATTTTTCAATGTGATTTAAAATTATTTCCTGAACATTCTGCTTAAAAGATTAAAGAATTCATAGGAATAATGCATTGGTTTGTTACATCATCTTCTTCCCCATGAAGCAGATATGGAGAAGAAACTCACAAAGCATTTCCCCATCTCAACACATAAAGCAGGTGTTTTTGTGAGGGGTTCGATTTTTTTATCACAGGGCATGGTTTGGAGGTTTTTAATTCAACAATGTGGTAGAGCAGTTGTGGTATTAATAGCATTTGTAGTGTTTGTAGTGTAATTAGTTCCCACTGCATTCAACAGCACATGACACTTTGCTAACACTTAAAATCCAGCAAAATTGTTCTCAGTATTGGTTGGAATGTGATAATGAGGGGTTAGTTTATGGAAACATTGGTTCTCATTGTTACTATTTTATTCCCATTCTTGGGTAGTGCACAATGTGTGTGATGTTTGGTGTTTATATACTGCTAACTATGAATGGCTTGTTAGCATCCTAAACTATCAGGCATATGTATTTTTTATAGCTGATCAAGTAAAATATTTTGATTAATCTTTATTTTCTATTTTGGGACATTTGAATGTAATATAACATTGAAGTGCAGATGCATTTGATGACTGCCTGTTTAAAGGACACAATACTTAAATTATACATTAGCTGATAGTCTAGTACAGGGTGGGCAGTAAATGACCAGGGGACTGGATGTGGTTTACCTGGAAGGCCAGCAGATGTTTTATTTCCACGCGTGTCCACAGTTACAGCTGCTTGCATCTCTCTTTGGCTGCACATTGCCATTCCCAACCAATGAGAACTGAGAGCAAGTAAATAAAGCATCTAGCAACCCACCAGGGACTAACCCTGGCTAACTGCAACTGGCCAATGGTCCACTTATTGCCCAATCTGGTATCATGTTCCACATATATCTAGGCACAGTAGTGATGCTATTGTGGGATATTATGTTAATTCAGAGATCGTTATAGTATTGAAGTCTAATGGTTCATCAGGTCTGACAGTCTTTATATCTAAAACAGATGACTGTGTTATCATATTACTTTTTTCACCTACCTCTATCATACAAGACAAAGCTCTTTAACATGAGAGTAGAGGGCACAGTGACAGTGCAGAGCAGTGTTCATTAAATAAGCAGAAGTATTTTCATATTGGAAATGGTATTGTACTTACCAGTTTTATATTGCAAGTTGAGCATAGAACATTCTTGTCACTTGTAAACAAATTGTGAAACACATTGTCTATTTGCAGTGCTTTGCACAAAGACAGTGTTTCTTACAGAAGGAATGATAGCAATGTCAAAACTTAGAAGAGATTATGATTATGTTGTCTTCTCTATTTTTCAGCATTAAGAAATGAAGTTTAAGCAGAAATATAAATACTTACTAGTAATGAAAGGCAAATTATAGTTCAGCATTGGGCTGGTAGGCAGAACTAACTTCCAGGCCATGTCCCTATCTGGCAAAATCAGCATGGCTCTATAAATGCTGATTTACACTAGCTGACAATCAGGGCTTCTTTTTTTTTCTAAGAACTAAAGGAGATATTTTAAAACAATACATAGTTAAACTTATTTGCCTACCACTTGTTTTTCCTACATGATCTTTTCATGTGCTCTTACATTAGGAAACCTATGTGTTCGCATAAGAAAATGCAATACTGAAAATTTACCATTCTTAAACCTATATCATGCCAAATGTTAATGCCATTTCCATTCCCTATAACTAGAGCTGGCCTGGATTTTGTGACATAAAAAAATTCTATTCTCCCCATTTTACAGAACGGGAACTGAAATTAAGAGAAACAAAGGTTCAGGTTTTTAAAAGAATGTCAATAAGAACCCAGTGTGATTTCCAAAAGGTGCTTCTTAGCTAGGTACCTAATGCCTTTAAAGAACTGACCCTAAGTAACTTGCCCAAGGTGACACAAAGTCTGTGGAAGAACAAGGATTTGAATCCAAATATTCTATATCTAAGGCTAGTGCCTAAGGCTAGTGCCTTAACCACTGGACCATCTATCTCTATTCCTCGTCTGAGTAAAACTGTGTGCTGAAATGTTTGCAAAATCAGGTCCTATATTTGGGTATATGTAGGCCAGATTGTCATTTACATGAAGGCAATTTTTTTGTATTTATGTAATGTTCTGTTGTTATATGATCGGCTTCTAGTCTTCATTGATAATGCAATTAAGTTTTATTTTAAAATGATACATTTTGCAGGAAAATGTAACTTATTTTGTGTCCAAAAATAACCATAGATACATAATTACAAAACATTGAATCTTGCCATTTTTCAGATGAATTCAAGTTCTTTATGAAAAGGCTGCCCATGAACTATTTCCTCAACACATCTACCATAATGCATTTGTGGACAATGGATTCTAATTTTCAGCGTCGCTATGAACAACTGGAAAACAACATGAAACAACTTTTCCTTAAGTCACAGAAAATTGTATACAAGCTCTTTAGCCTAAGTAAGAGGTGTCATAAACAGCCACTCATCAGCTTGCCACGGCAGAGGTAAGAAATGCTGTGAAAACCTGACACACACTCAGGACATTATTTTGAGACTGAAGCTTGTTTAAGAGTACAGATATGCAAATAAGTACACTATCTGGCCTTTATATCCATAAGAGCAAGACAATGCTTTTGAGTCTTCTAGTCTTTAATGTTCTGTGGAGACCTTCCCAAATATAATGCCACAATGAGAAAAGTAAAACACAGACTATAACTGAGTATTTCTGTGTATTACTGGAATCCACAAACCAAAGTAACATGCAGCCCCAAGTACACATTTCCACTGAAGTCAAATTCATCCCTCATTTAATCCATTCACTTAGCAGAGTTATATTATTGGTGGATTTGACACACAGCCACCATAAAAAGTGAATATGGAACTATTTTAAGAACATCCCTCTCCCTTGTGTGACATTGGTGCATACTGCATGTTATTTGAGCTGGAGCTCTCCAGTGTCAAGATGTCACAACTTGAAATGGATGGTGGGGAAGAGTGGGTAACAAGTGTTGGGATAGGGGAGGTGCCAGTCCTGCTTAGCAACACACAGTGAGAATTGTAATTCCTGAGGGTAAAGTGTTGCTAACATGTAAATGAATTGTGCATTCTTTGATTTTCATTCACATTATGTTAGTGAGGAATAGCTGTGCTGAAATTAATGGATAACACTGATGTGAAATTAGAATCAAATCTGTAAGAATAAGAATTGTTTTGCCCTAGGGTTAGCTGGGGACATGATGCCTGCTGCTAGCTCTGCAAGCATAATGGCCTTAATCCAATGCCTACAGAAGAACATGGAAAGATCTCCATGTTCTTTAATAGATATTGAAATGGACCTCATGTATCTAGGCTTCTTGGAGCAGTTTGCTCCTCAGCAACAGTTATTACACATGGTATAATGTTATAGATGCTGCTCTTTTCAGCTCTACCCAATGGCTGTTGAATATGAGGATGAAGCTATTTCCTTCTGTCTTCCAGGGGAATAGTATCCAGCCTCTTACCATCTACTCCAGAAGCACAGACATCCTCATTGTAGCTTCCTCTTGCTCAGGCTGATGGGATAGGCTCTGAGTCTCTTTCTCCCACATCCTAGTATACTCATTTAGGATACGTGTTTTCTCCATTAGTAATCTTTTCGTTGTAACACTACATTTTTATTAATTTTTCTCTGTTGTTTAGAAAGCATTCCAGAAAGAAAGGGTACATAACACACATGCAGATATGTTGGATGGTTATGACTTTAAGCATGAATTTATGGTATGATTCAGTTTGAGCCATGCAGGAAACAAGCTTTTACGAGCCACAGAGTGAGCTTCCATAAAAAAAGAAGACCACCAAAACTAACCGTAAACATTTTTGCAAGATGCTCTGCCTCTATATTAATGCAACAAATTTGAAATAGCACCATTCCGTAACTCCTAATATCAGAGTAGTGATGGAAATAAGAACAGAAAAAAAAGTCTGTTGATCTAACCCCTGTGTGTTCAGAGGGAATAATTTTGAATAGACTGAAATGAGAGATTTGTTAATACTGACTTCCTACTAGCACAACACCAAATGTTCTAATTATCCCTTGTATGAAAAAATAATTTTGTAATGTACCAGTAATGAGACACTACTTCTCATGTTTAAGGTTCTAGCTGATTAGGTGATAACTTAGAATTCAACTTTTTCCAGATTCAGTTGGCTGTTTTCCTAAGAATTTCCACGGAACCAATATGTTCTGGCTTCCCCCCCCCCCACCTCCATTCTATTCCTAGGTCTGCACCTAATGCCTCAGGAAGTCAATGGAAGGACTTTCTTTAACTTGTATTTGATCAGGCCCTTATAGCAAATCTTATTCAGGAACAGCCTATAATCTAGTCAGAGTCTATGTCTAGTTCTGTGTTCTAGTCTATGTCATCTTGGTGCGGGAGGGCTTCCCAGGTCCTGTGTTTTGGGGACAGGTGGACTGATGGATTTCCAGGGGCCCACCTCCACACTCACCAGCTGTGGGAACCATAGAAGCAGAGCAACCCAACTGCCTGCTTTGCTTTGCCATCTCCAAGCCAAGTCACTCTGCTTCACCACAGTGGTGGAAAGTAGAGAATACTGGCCCTAGCCCACTTCACACTGCAGAGTGACGTGGCTAGGAGCCGGGCCCGGGGGAGTGCAACGGGCTGGGACCAGGTCACTCCACCTCCTGCTGGCATGGTGAGTGTAAGGGCAGCTTGACTCCTGCTGCCAGTTTGTGTTTCTTGGGGCAGAGATCTCTGATGAAAAGAGGCAATGGAAGTGAGAGGGGGTGGAGCAAGCATGGAACTTGGGGAAGAGGTAGAACTGGGGCAAGACGAGGCAGGGATGGGGTGGAGCGGCAGGATTGGTGGCTGGGCTTAGGGTGGAGGGTTGGGTTGTCCCAGGTCTAGGACAACACTCAATCTAGTACAGATTTTAAAAAATGCAATGAAGTCATTCACTCACTGTACTCTGTCGATTAGAGGTGCTGATTTGGCCTCAACTGAATTAATGTGTCCAGTTCTAGGTACAACATTCCAGGAAAAATATGAACAAATTAGAAAAAGTGATTAATGATCTAGAAAACATGAACTTTAAGGGAAGATTTTTAAAACTGGGTTTGTATAGTCTGGAAGAGAGCAGACATGATAACAATTTTTAAATAAATAAAAGGAGGAGGCCCACTCTTGACTCATATACAGCTTCCCATCCACCATAGTACCCAAGTCCTTTTCTGCCAATCTGCTTCTTAGACAGTCTTCCCAGCCTGTAACAGTGCTTGGGGTTCTTCCATCCCAAAAACTCTACACACTTGTCCTTGTTGAAGCTCATCAGATTTCTTTTGGTCCAACCCTCCAGTTTGTCTAGGTCACTCTGGATCCTGACCCCACACTCCAAAGTATCTACCTCTCCCCCTAGCTTAGTGACATCTGAAAACTTGCTGAGGATGCAATTCATCCCCTCATCCAAGTCATTAATAAAAATGTTGGACAAAACTGGCCCCAGCACCGACTCTTGAGGCACTCTGCTTGATACTGAGCGTCAGCCAGACATTGAGTCATTAATCACTACCTGTTGAGCCCAACAATTTTCCCAGCTTTCAATTCACCTTACAATCCATTTATCCAATCCATACTACTTTAACTTACTGGCAAGAATACTGTGTGAGACCGTATCAAAAGCTTGGCTAAAATCAAGGTATACCACATCCACCTTCTTCCCCATATTTACGGAGCCAATTACCTTGTCATAGAAGGCAGTCAGGTTCGTCAGGCATAATTTGCCCTTGAGGAATCCATGTTGACTATTCCTGATCCCTTTCCTCTCTTCCAAGTGCTTCAAAATGGATTCCTTGAGGATCTCCTCCATGATTTTTCCGAGGACTGAGGTGAGGCTGACAGGTCTGTAATTCCCCGGATTGTCCTTCTTCCCTTTTTTGGAGATGGGCACTACATTTGCCTTTTTCCAATTGTCTGGGACTTCCCCTGATCGCCTTGAGTTTTCAAAGATAATGGCCAATGGCTCTACAATCATATCAGCCAACTCCCTCAGCACCCTCAGATGCATTAGATCCGGCCCCATGGATTCATGTATGTCCAACTTCTCTAAATAGTTCTTAACCTGTTCTTTCTCCACTGAGAGCTATCCACCTCATTCCAATACTGCGTTGCCAAGTGCAGTAGTCTCTGTGCTAACTTTGTCTGTGTGGACAGAGGCAAAAAAGCATTGAATACTTCAGCTTTTCCCACATCACCTATGTTATCTCCCTCATCCAATAAAGGTCTCACACCTTCCCTGCCTACCTTATTGCTAACATGCCTGTAGAAACTTTTCTTGTTACCTTTCACATCCCTTGCTAGCTGCAAAAACATTTGCACTTTGGCCTTCCAGATTACACTCTTGCATACTCAAGCAATATATTTATACTCCTCCTTAGTCATCAGTCCAGTTTTCCACTTCTTGTAAGCTTTCTTTTTGTGTTTAAACTCATCAAGGATTTCACTGTTAAGCCAAGCCTACCATAGTTGCTTTTTTATTTTTTTTTTAAACTGCACATTGGGATGGTTTGTTCCTGTGCTTTCAATAACGCTTCTTTAAAATACAGCCAGCTCTCCTGGACTCCTTTCCCCTTCATGTTAGCAGGGATCCTGCTCATAAGTTCTCTGAAGGAGTCAGTCTGCTTTTCTGAAGTCCAGTGGCTGTATTTTGCTGCTCTCCTTTCTTTCTTTGGTCAGGATCCTGAACTTGACCAACTCATGATCACTGCTGCCCAGGTTACCACCCACATCTACTTCCCCTACTAACTCCTCCCTGTTCGTGAGCAGCAGGTCAAGCTGCACATGATCCATGGTTGGTTAATTGAAGTTAATTAACAAGTTAATTTAAATTGATTCCCCTCCCCTGAAGCTCTTGACTGAAGCAAAGAATCAAGCCATTTAAAGTAATTCCATCCCTTGATTTCTTCAAACCCAAATAGCTTCATATGTGTTTTCCCAACATTATTAACCAAAATTAATTCATTGACTCTTGAGCCATAGAAACCATCTTTTCGCAATTTATAATCTGCATAATACAAATAGAACAGATTAGAATAAGACAAAACTAACAATCCTCATGCTTCTGTATCCTGCCGCAACTGTTTTGGCACACATTGGTGGGGAAATCCCATTTTCAATTTTTTCCCCCAATTCCGGATGTTCTTCCTAAATGTTAAGATTTTACTTAAGTAAAAAGGGGTATTATTTCAATGTCTGATTCAATGATGCAGTCATTAGAATTGCACCAAAATGTACGATACAAGTCAAAATGGTATGCTTTTTAGGCAATGTTTAGGTGTCATTTACTGTGACATTTAAAATTCCTCTAAGTCAGTAAAAAAGTGTTCTCTGTATTAGTGAAGGTTTTTTCAGACTAATTTCAGCATCAGAACTTCTTTTAGGAATAAATATTGAGAATCAAATAGTAATATCTGACTTGCCAGACTGGATCAGACCCCCTGTGCTTCTGGTACATTCTTCTATAACCATTGGTGACCAGTCCCAAATACTTCCGAGGAAGATATAAGAACCATGCAGTAGGCAGGTGTGGGATAATTTACTCTTTTACTCGAATTGTTCCATCTTGTATTCCACTTCTTGAGATAAAGGGGCAGAGTAAAGTTTATTTTCTGCCAACAGACGTTTTTTTTATTGTGTTGCCATGACTTACTTCTGATATGTTACTTGGAAGTTAATAAAAAGCTATCACCACTGTATGTAATAGTCACAAGCCTTTGTAAGATGGACATTATCCAAATCATTCCCAGAATGAAAAGAAAAAGTTACAGTTTTAAAAGAAAATATCTTAATTTTCTGTGAAATAATGTTACATAATGAGGTGCCCTCTGCATGAGCTTCAGGGTCTGCTGTTTCAAATGGGTGAAGGGTGGCCATTAAAATGTTTTCATACATTAACAATTATATGTCCCTAAAGAATCAGGTGACATCATATACTCATTCCCTGCATTTTCTTTGCTTGACCAGCCACCATGGTCTGCATTAGTTGGAATTTCACGAGGTGGCCAGCTCTTGCTTTAGTTGATATAACAGAAAGATACAGCAATGCTGTAGATAGCAAAATATGTTCTATCTAAAAAGACTTGGCCAGAGAGTTTATTTGTGAAATCATCATATGTAAAGAAGGATCGTGAATTGAGAAAGAGTATTGAAGTGTCATGTATATGGAAGCTTTTAATTCTCATACATACTGGGTGTAGCAATATCTTTCACAAATAAGATGAAATGTACAAAGGGGCACCAACTAGAGCACAGGTTCTGCACCTTCTTGAATTTTAGGAACCTGATCCTACTTTTATTGTTCTGCAATAAAACAGGGGGCTGCAGCTGAACCTGAAAGATGGGATTGTTGCAAATTTAACATTGTGCTAATGTGGCCTGTATTTAATGTCCTTATTTTACAAGGGAAAAATGGCCCATATTTTTAAATACATACAACAGGACAATGAGGTTCACACTTTGCTGAGTTGAAAGCTCTGCCCCTATTTTGTTACTCCTCTCGTCCTTCAGGATTGTCAGAGCAGCAACTCCTCCTTTTATGTTGTAGTAGCTATATTCTGGGCACCTGCAAATCCCAGGAACATGAGACCCTCATCCTAATTGTTTCTTGGAATGAACAGGATGATGGCATTATTTCTGTCAACATCAATGAGAGAATACAATGATCCCTGTCAAAGAGTATGGTCTGACGTAGGAAGAGCTAAAGGGAAAGACTATTTTTAAAAATATGTTCATGTCCACATTAGGGCTGTGGTTTCCAAAGATAAGGGATTTGGTGTCCATTCCCTATGTAACATTGGAGACCAAAGTCACATATACCTTTAGAAAAATCTGGATAGAAATGCAAACTGAAGTACTTGTTTATGTCATTTATAGGGATTTCATGGCTAGCAGATTATTTGTTTGAGTGGATGCATGTGGTACAGAATATTACAGCATGAACACTAGTGCACTAACATAATTTGTATGCAGTTTAAAAAAAATCTAATGAAAAGCCATCATTTTATGCCAAATCAAAATTGCACAATAAATAAATTAAATATAAAAAAGGACTAGTGAAAATACAGCGGTAAAATATTAACTAGATTATAACTTTGCCACATTAGCAAAATGGAAATCTATTGCAACAAATTGCAATGCACAATTAAACAACATGAACAAATATTAATTTTAGTTTTAAAAATATTTGTACAACATTTACACACAGAAGCACACTCCTTTGGTAGAACATCAGTATTGGAATTTTTTGAAGTCAGTGTTTAATCTTACGCTATAATTTGTAACAGCACCTATTGGGCCTGATCCTCACCTATTTCAAATAGTAACTGAAAGGATCTAGGCCAATTTATACCAGCTGAGGATCCATCCCAGTGTCATATTAGGAGCAAAACTCTAGTCCATTATCAGAGATGGAGCTTTTAACTTTGTCACATCATTCACTACACCACTTGATGCCTTTGGGTTACAGAATTCTTCCCAGAGCTCTCCAGAATGCAGTGGAACTTGCACACGCTGAAGTTTACGCCTTCCCCGGCACCCAATAGTCATATAAACTCCTATGTAAGGAGGAAGATCCAGGCAACTGCCTTCTTACCATTTCATTCTGCTCCATTTTGGATGTTTATATCTCAGCAGTATTACACAAGGAGCAGAGTTTGTGTCTCAGAGAACACAAAGACTCTAGACTATGGATAAATAATCAAGATAATGTCAAATCTAATATGGTCAATTTCCTACCACCCAGTTTTGCAAAGTCAAAGATCTGAGTCCCCGCTGCAGGGAAGAATCAAATATAGTCCAAAATAGTGCATTCCCATTATGAGCCTTCCATCAACTCAGAAAGTGAGGCACCATGGGCAACTTGGCTTTCTGGGCTATGCTCACGGTTTCTTCAGGGTCCAAAACTCTGTAGCAGGTGTTTAGGGGCATATGTCACTAGCATTCCATAAGGCTCTTGTTTAGTTCCCCTCCCTGTATATGAGATAAAGGGGAAGCAGTGTGCTTGTGCCTTTTGGTGCCCCGGTTGCCTGTGCAGATGCCATAGCAGCAGGAGCATGGAGCTTGGTTGGCAAGAAAACATTGTCATCCTCATGTGTGTTGTTGTGTGTCTCATGGCGCTGTACTTTGACAAAGTACACATGTTGCTCCTCCAGGAAGAGGACAAAGACAATGCCTGGCATGGCATGGAGGTGTTGCTCAGGCAAGGCCTGGTGCTCATGCTAGCATACCTGCCAGTCAATCCTCTGGACACAGTGCAATGCCAGTTCTGGCATCGTGAGACAAGATGGGACTGCATTGTGATGCAGGCATGGGATGATCAGCAATGGCAACAGAACTTCCACATATGGAAGGCCATGTTCCTAGCATTGCCTGAATGGATTTCCCCTGCCTTGAGGCACCAGAATACCCTAATGAGACCTGCTCTGATCATAGAGAAGCATGTGGCTGCTTATGGAAGCTTATCATGCCAGACAGCTACCAGTCAGTCGGGAATCAGTTCCTAGTGGGGAAATCTACAGTGGGAGCTGTTGCCATACAAGAAGCCAAGGCTATCAATAACATTCTGCTATGGAGGATGGTAACTCTGGGAAATGTGGACACCATAGTGGATGGCTTTGCCACAATGGGCTTTCCGAACTGCAGTGATGCCACAGACAGCACACACATCCCCATCTTGGCCCCCGAACACCTTGCCATGGAGAACAAGGGGCACTTCTCCATGGTGCTGCAGGTGCTCGTGGCTCACAAGGATCATTTCATTGACATCAACATGGGATGGCCAGGAACGTCCACATCTTTTGGAACTCTTGCCTCTTCTGAAAGATGCATGCCGGATTTTTTTTTCCCAGAGAGTCAGAGAGGTGAACATGATAATAGTGATCCTTTGCAACCCAGCCTACTCCTTGCTGCAGTGGCTCATGAAGCCTACACACACAGCCTGGACCCTAGCAAAGTGGAAACAGGCTGAGCAAGTACAGAATGGTTAAGTAATGTGCCTATGCACATTTATATAGGAGGTTCAGGAGTCTTTTGACTCACCTTGACCAGAATGAATGCAACTTTCCCTTTGTGGTGGCAGCGTGCTGTGTGCTCCATAATCTGTGTGAGAGCAAGGGGGAAATTTTTCTGGCAGGGTGGGGGCTAAAGCAGAGCACCTCATAAGAGTCTGAGCAGTCGGACACCACTGCAAGCAGGAGAGCATAGCAAGGGCCAGGGCAAATCAGAGAGGCCTTGAAAGACAGTTTTATGCAAGGCTTCTTGTGAGACTCTGCCATGTGGCTCTCCACAAAGTCCCCTGCATTCTCTGTGTTTCTCTTTAATCTCCCATCCCACCCCTGCAGTTCAACCAATAAAGAGACCATTGTTCAATGAACATTGGGATTTATTATGGGAAAACAATAGGGAAATGGAAGAACTGGGAAACAAATGGGGAAGAGGGCTTGGGAATGTCTTCTGCCTCCTGAGGGCCTGGATGGTCTGGCTTTCCTTGAGTTCCCTTCCCTCCCCCCCACCATGTCCTAGGGCCCCAGTAGCCCCTTGGCTCTGGGGCAGAAACCATGGCGATGGTGGAGGAGGGACCAGCAAGGTGTCATCATAGCTGGCAAGTTTCTGAGGGGAAACTCTCTCCAGACATGACGCCCTTCACTCCATCACAGCTGTCACTCCATCTCATGCTATCTCACAAGCTTCTCCCTGGCAGCTCTCCTCCCCTGATGCTCTGTGATCTGGTCCTGCCCCTTTGCCTGCATCTCTTCCAGGAGAGAGTACATGCAGCCCATCTGCTCCCTCATGCATTTTCACCTGTGGATCTGAGCCAGGCAGGCAGATGCTGGAAGGCAAGAGTTTGCACCGAGCTGACTGCTGGTCCAGCTGCAAAGAAAAGTTACTAGGGCAGACATTACAGCAGGCACATTGTGTTAAGCCTACCCTAATGTGTTAGCATACACCTTTTTCTTTATACAGGTTATTTATAGAACTGGCTGTATGATAAAACTTAATGATATATTGTTCAGAAGATCATTAAAATGAAGGAAAACAGCAACTGAGTGTTGCTTTAGACCAGGGCTACTCAACTTTGGAAGCCCTGGGGCCACAATGATACTCACAGCACATGCCAAGGGCCCCAACGTAAGTGTGGTTGCATATACATGCAAATATATATACAAATATATGCAAATAGCATTTCATACTGACAGGTATGAATGCAAAGCTTAAGGCAAGACTACACAACACGCAGGCCCCATTTAAGTCAGTCTGCTGATATTAATAAAATGCAATATTTACCTGATTTCCACTCAGATGACAGCACTTTTAATGAGCAATGACCGTCTAGGAATTTAACTACTAAAACACATATGAACAGAAGATCGTTACACTGACTACTTTTTTGTTTTGGCTCCCACCCGCGAGTGGGTTGAGTAGCCTTGCTTTAGACCAAGATAATACAAGTAAGCAAGTGCCCTCTTCATTGAATGAACTGGGACTGAGGTAGGGTGACCAGATAGCAAGTGTGATAAATTGAGACAGGGTGGAAAATAATAGGTATCCTAAATATCAGGATTTTCCCTATAAAATTGTAACATCTGGTCATTCTAGAGTGAGCTTCATCTAGTGCTGCTCTAGAAGCTAATCTAGAAACCAAAGATGTTAAATGTTAACATGTTTTTATTAGCAGTCTCCCCTGTTTCTAGAACAGCACACATAAAAAATACAAATTGCCCTAGGAATGAAGTAGAATATATCTAAATTACACATCACTTTGAATCACAAACAATAAAAAGCCTTTTTTGATCCACTTCATTAAGATATTTCATGTGGGAATTAAAATGGTTTAAAAGGGAAAAGGAGAACTTTCAATAGAAATCAGAGTTACCTATCTCACACACCAGGTTACATTAGAAAGCTTCATGAATACTAAGTTGAAAGAATCTAAGATAAAATGAAGGTCAGTTTGGCTGTGTGTGGCTTTTTGAAACACAATAGGAAGTCCCCAAGGAAACAAATTTGTGAGCTTTGATGTGATACTTTTAATTGGACTGGAGATTAAAGTTATTTTAAAAAGATGTGTCATATATATAAAAACATAGATTGCATCTGACAAAGTGGATTTTTGCCCACGAAAATGTATGCCCAAATAAATCTATTAGTCTTTAAGGTGCCACAGGACTCCTCACAGTCTTAGCTAGTATAAACTGACATACCTCTGTTGACTTCAATATAGTAATGCTTTTTTACAACTGAGAATTTGGCTTGCTATCAGTTAAACAGGATTTATGTACTTCTTTGTGATCACCTGCCAGGCACACTCCAGATTTGTCAACTTTTTTTAGCTAAAAATCCTATAACCCAGTGATTGGGTATAGCTAAACTTAAATTCTCAAAATTTTAGATGCATACACACTTTGGCCAGCCCTAGGAAGAAACGTATATAATTTCTGTCAATTTTAACCATTTTTAATGGTAACTATAAATTATTACACACTAAAATTACTGAAATCTGACAAAAAAACCTGATGATCTTTCAGTGACCACTGATGGAGAGATTTTTGGGATGCTTTTCCATAGTCAGTGGTTATAAGAAACATTGCAGTGCTAAGTTTGGTATGATTCTTTTTCTAAAAATGATCTATTTACTGGAACAGTCTTAGAAAAATTATGCAACTCAGACTATGTGAATATTATTCTAGTTATTCACATATCTGGAGTCAACATACCTGAGGTTGACTTACTCTGGGTCAGGGTTGACTGGACAGTCATTCTCTCATTGACTTTCCTTACTCTTCTTATCTGAGGTGGAGTACTGGGTTTGACTGGAAAGCAGTCTATGGTATCTATCCAATGTTATCAATGCCTATCTACAGAACACTGAAAATGTGAGATCAGCATAAAATAAATTCAATGGATTTTAAACAATTAGGCTGTGTCTAGACTGGCCAGTTTTTGCGGAAAATCAGCCGCTTTTCC
>JANRFK010004893.1:12396147-12427968 GCA_030068395.1 Apalone spinifera | reverse complement strand
GGACCAAGAAGGGCAAGAGCCCTGCCCGGAAGGCAAAACCTCCTGTGGCGAAGGCTAACCCCCTTCTCCCTCCCCGCCTCCCCTGATTACACCTTGCTAGTCCATCCTCCACCATCCCCATGGTTTCTGCCCCAGAGCCAAGGAGCTACTGGGGCCCTACGACATGGTGGGGGGGAGGGAAGGGAGCTCAAGGAAAGCCAGACCATTCAGGACCTCAGGAGGCAGAAAGCAGGTAAATGCCTCCCTCCCAAAGTACCTGCAAGAGGGAGTGTCAATGGATCATGCTCCCACCTCCAATGTGAGAGCAACTGCTGACCCTGCCGCCAATAAGGGCGACCACATCACAGCGGGCAGCGGGCTCACCTTCCTCTCCCAGGAGGTGGAAGCTTTAGGGTTAACCCCGGCTGCCTCAGAGGGGGATCAACCAGGCCTGGATTACCCAATAAGCAGACTAAGCACGTGCTTAGGGCACCAGCAAAGTAGGGGCACCACAAAATTTTTTTAAAAAAGAGATTTTCTGGTATAGTATTGTTTTTATTTTGAATTGGGGGGAGGGATGGCTCAGTGGTTTGAGCATTGGCCAGCTAAACCCAGAGTTGTGAGTTCGATCCTTGTGGAGGCCGTTTAGGGATGTGGGGCAAAAATTTGTAAGAGATGGTACTTGGTCCTGCTGTGAAGGCAGGGGACTGGCCTTGATGACCTTTCAAGGTCCCTTCCAGTTCTAGGAGAGAGGCAATCTCTATTATAAAAAAAATACATGGGGGGGCACCATAATCTTTTCAGTGCTTAGGGCCTCTAAAGGTCTTAATCCGGCCCTGGGATCAACATGCTCTGGAGGTACAACAGTTGGCCTCTCCTTCCCCTTCTAACCCGCCACTTTCCCTTCTCCCTACCTCTGGGTTGCCCAGGGTGTAACCAACTGCCCAGCCATTGGCAGCACTTCAGCCAACGAACCCCTGGGGGATCCTAGTGGGCGGGAGTTCCCATCATTCCCTATCATCCCTGGCGCTGGGGCCTCCAGCACTATACTTTCAGCAGTGCAGGAGCCTGGTACTAGGGAGATACTAACTTCCCCCACCACTGTCACCAATCCCCCGCCCTGCGAGGAGGCACCACATCCCGGTGCCTCTTCCGCTGAGGCATCTGACCCTGCTCCTGCTCCTAACTTCTGCCCCACTCCTGCTCCCTATTCAGCCCCTCTCCCAACCAAATTTCCCATTCCTCTTCCTGCTCCTTGTCTTTTTCCTAATCTCCCTCCATCCCCCCCCCACACTCCTTCCTCTTCTTCCTCCTTTACCTGATCCCTTCCCTGACATCTTTTCCTCCCCTTACACTGTTACTGCCACCCATAGGGCTGCCACGTTCAGCTCAGACATTGGCCCCTGGGAGGCATTTTTTGTTTCTCCCACTCCCACTCCTAGCACATCTGAGGCTGTTCTCCCTCCGCCACTACCCCGTCGTCATTCCAGCAGGGACGTCAGAGTCCCTGCTTTCCCGCATCAATCAGTCATGGGGCACGCGGAGGGGTCTGGCCCGAGGCCCCAACACCCGATGTGCTGAGGGGTGAGATGCGTGATTTCTTGGAGGACATTCATGGCTCCAAAAACAAAGTGGCTTTGCCCTTCAGTGCTGGGAGGATTTCCATCTCATCATCCAGACCGTAAGGGTCATTTTGGGAAAGGGTAAAGGGACTGGGCAGTGGGAGGCTGCGGCCTACCAGCAGGCTCACGGCTTCCGTGATGCTCTGCTTACATTTGGGTACAGCCACGGTTTGCTGCGGAGCCCAAGGGGGACTGCCAGCACTCCTGCTGGTGAGGATTTTCCTCAGCCCTCTCGATGCTGCCGTTCGTCGTTGCCACTCTGAACACCCGGGGCTGCAGGTTGGGTCTCCGCAGGTGTCGGATACTCTCCTTCCTTCGGGAGGGGAGGGTGTTCTGTCATCTTCCTGCAGGAGACCCATACTGCATCGGCCACCGAAGCTAGCTGGCAGCTGGAGTGGAGAAACAGGGTGTACTTCAGCCACCTGTCGGCCAATCAAGCTGGGGTGGCAACCCTGTTCTCCCCGAACCTGCAGCCTGAGGTGCTGGGGAGTGCCGAGGCTGTGTAGGGCCGCCTGCTTCACCACCAGGTCTAGGTAGAGGGGCTAACATTAAATCTCATTAACATCTATGCCCCAACATCCAGCCCAGAGAGGCTTTGATTCTACCAGCGGGCATCCACCTTCCTCGGCTCTTTGGATCCTCGTGAGTGCCTGGTCCTGGGTGGGGATTTCAACTGCAACCTCAAGGAACGGAACTGCACGGGGACCGAGTGGTGCCCAGCCGCCACAGACATCCTCAGGGAGATAATAGACCAACACTCCCTGGCAGACGTCTGGCGTGACCTCCATCCAGGTGAGGATGCAGCGTTTACCTTCATCCGGATGGAGGGTCAACGGTCGTTTCACTCCAGGTTGGACCGCATTTATCTCCCATGTCATCATCTCTTTCGAGCCCACTCTGCAAGCATTTGGCCGGCCCCATTCTCGGCCCACCACCTGGTGGCCGTGATGGCCTCTCTCTCCTCAGTGAGGCCAGCCAGCCTACTGGCATTTCAACAACAGCCTGCTGGAGGACATGGGCTTTGTAGCATCCTTCCAGGAGTTCTGGCTGGCCTGGCGTGGGCGGCGATGTGCCTTTCCCTCGACACGGTGGTGGTGGGATGTGGGGAAGGTGCACGCGTGGCTCTTCTGCCACCCAGGTAGCCTGCCGGAGGAGGGATGCGGATGATAGAGCAGTTGAAATGGGAGGTTTTAGAGCTAGAGAGGTGGCTAGACACCAGCTCCAGAGATCCATCCCTCTACAGAACATACAGGGAGAAGCGGGAGGAACTTCAGGCCCTCGACAACCTTGGGGCCCAGGGTGCCTTTGTTCGTTCTCGCATCCACCTCCTCAGGGAGATGGATCACGGCTCCCGCTTCTTCTATACCCTGGAGAAAAAGAGGTGGGCTAAAAAGCACATCATCTGCCTTCTGGCGGAGGATGGCGCCCCCAGCTCACAGATCCGGTAGAGATGCGTGAGAGGGCTCGCACCTTCTATGCCTCCCTTTTCTTGCTGGATCTGGCCGATGCCCGCAAAGTTCTCTGGAATGAACTTCCTATGGTCAGCACGGGCGACCGGGACTGGATAGAGCTGTCTCACTCTCTGTCCGAGTTCTCGGAAGCCCTCCGTCTCATGCCCATCAATAAGTCCCCAGGCATGGATGGGCTTACCATGGAGTTCTACTGCATGTTCTGGGACGTCCTTGGCCCAGACCTTGCCAGCATCTGGACTGAGTTGTTGGAGAGCGGGGTCCTCCCTTTATCGTGCAGGTGAGCCTTGCTTGTCTTGCTGCCCAAGAAGGGGGACCTCCATGATTTGAGGAACTGGCATCCTGTCTCACTCCTCAGCACGGACTATAAAATCGTCGCCAAAGCGATCTCCCTGAGACTCAGGTACGTGCTGGTGGACGTGGTCTATCCAGACCAGACTTAGAGGCTGTGTCTAGACTGGCCCCCTTGGCTGGAAAAGGCATGCAAAGGAGGCCAGTGGGAATTGCAAATGGAGCGGGGATTTACATTTTCCCCGCTCCATTTGCATGAACATGGCTGCCGCTCTTTTAGAGAAAGGGAATAAGAGATCTTGCGGAAAAAGCTTTCTTTTCCGCAAGAGCCCTGTCTAGACTGGCGCTTTTTTCCGTCAAAACTCTAAGACGGAAAAAAGCGGCAGCCATGTTCATGCAAATGGACGAGGAAAATGTAAATCCCCGCTCCGTTTGTAATTCCGACTGGCCTCCTTTGCATGCCTTTTCCGGCCAAGGGGGCCAGTCTAGACACAGCCACATTGTCCTGGGCCATACAATCTTAGACAACCTTTATTTGGTTGGGATCTCCTAGAGCTCAAGTGTCATTCACCCTCCTGTCCTTAGATCAAGAGAAGGCCTTCAACTGGATGGACCCTGGGTACTTCCTGGGCACTCTGCGGGCCTTTGGCTGCGGGTCCCGCTTTATGGGGTTTCTCCAGGTGTTGTATGCTTCTGCAGAGTATTTGGTCAAGCTCAACTGGATCCTGACCTCACTGATCAGCTTTGGGCGGGGAGTATGTCAAGGCTGCCCGCTGTCAGGCCAGCTGTATACTCTGGCCATGGAGCCCTTCCTCTGTCTCCTTCGCAAAAGGTTGACGGGTTGGTGCTCCATGAGCCGGAGATGGGGTTGGTCCTGTCAGCGTATGCCGACAACATGTTCTTCATGGTCCAGGACCTGGGAGACCTGGTGCTGGTGGAGGCCTGCCAAGCCATCTATTCGGCAGCCTCCTCCACCCAGGTCAACTGGGTCAAGAGCTCTGGCCTGGTGGTAGGGGCTGGGTGGTAGGTGAGCTCCTTCCCATCCGCGCTTCAGGCCATCAGGTGGAGTGCGGGTCCACTGCTCTATCTCGGCGTTTTTCTCTTTGCCATGCATCCCTCTCTGCCGGAGAACTGGCAAGTTTTAGAGTCCAGGGTGGCTGAGCAGTTGCGGAGATGGACGGGACTGCTCCAGTGCCTCTCCCTGTGTGGGAGGGTACTGGTGCTTAACTAGCTAGTCCTGTCCATGGTCTGGCACCGTCTTAACACCCTGGTCCCGATCCCAGGTTCATGGATCAGATCCAGCAGCTAATGCTGCGGTTCTTCTGGCCAGGACTGCACTGTGTCTCTGCAGGGGTTCTCCATCTCTCCCTGTAGGAGGGAGGATAGGGTCTGATGTGTTTGCGCACGTGGGTCCACGTACTCCACCTCCAGGCCTTGCAGAGGCTCCTATATGATGCAGGTAGTCTGGCGTGGATCACGCCGGCGTATGCTTTCCTTCACCGCTTCCGAGGGCTCCGATAGGACGAGCAGCTTCTTTATTTAAGAGGTCTTCTGCAAGACCTCTCTGAGCTGCCGGCATTCTCCCAGGACATCCTCTGGGCCTGGAGGCTGCTTGCGGTGACCAGGTCATTGGGAGCCACCGTGGGGGCAGACCTCCTCGTGGATCCCCTGCTACACATTGCCCATCTATGTGTGCAGGCTGGTGGAGTCCCCTTCGGTGCATTGGAGGCTGGTCCTGGCAGAAATCACAATGATCAGAGACCTCCTGGACTACAACTGGGAAGACTGGGTGGATCCTCGGGCGCTTGCTCAGTGCATGGGGCTCTCCACCCTATGTACTCCCTGGGGCATACTTCAGGAAGTGAAGGATGCTTTGCTGCCCATTGCTCGGGTTTATCTCAACAAGGTCCTGCGAGAGGGTGCACCCCACCCACTCCTCACTCTTGGCCCTCCTGATCTATCCTTTGGCCCTAAAGCCCATGTACCTCCCCGACTGCCTCCCCTTCGTCACCTGAACCGGCTGCATGTGTTGCAGCCGGTCCCCTTCCAAACTGTGCCAAAGAGTCACCTGTACATGCTTGTGCTTCACACGCTCCACTTCCCCACCCTCGTGTCCCACCCAGATACCAAGTGGCAGGACCTCCTACCACCAATAGAGGGTGAGGTGTCCTGGTGGGCCAGTCTCTATTCCATCTTGGTTCCATAGCCCACCGGGGACATCAGCTGGAGAATCCTGCACGGAACTATGAGCACGGGTGTGTACTTGATGCAGTTCACCCCCATTCCCGACACTTGCCCCTTCTGTGGAGAGAGGAAGAACCTGGCGCACGTCTGCTTTGAGTATGCCAGGTTACAGCCCTTCTTTCGGCTCATCCAGAACCTCTTGTTGAGGTTCTGGCTGCACTTTTCCCCCCACCTGCTAATCTATGCATACCCCATCCATAGCCCCACAAAGTTGCGGGATCTCCTGGTCAACCCCCTCCTGGCTATTGCCAAGATGGTAATTTATAAGATCAGGGAGCAGAGGTTGGCCGAGGGAGGGGCCTGTGACTGTAGGGCCAATTTTCATTCCTGCATCTGCTCACGTATCTGGGCAGAGTTCCATAGGGTGGGGTCTGCTGGCTGTCTCGAGACCTTCGAGGGGCAGTGGGTGCTGTCCAGGGTCATCTGCTCGGTGTCCCCATCCAGTTCCCTTGTTTTAGCCTTTTGACCCTCACATCCCACTGGGGTCCATCTGCTGTCCTTCTTCAGGGGGTTCCCGACAGCAGAAGGGACGTAGGCATTGCATTTTGTTCTGAAGTTTGCTTAGGCTTAATAAATACTGTATTTTATTCTAAGATTTACTTTATTCTAATATTAAGCATTGTACTTTACCTTAATATTTGCTTAGTAAAATCTTTAAGTCTTCACCCAATTTGTGTGCCTTATTGCCTCCGAATCCTTAAGGGAAGAACCATTGCCTCTTGGCAATACAGCCGTGGAGCGTGCTGCTTTGTCTGCGACATCCATGGCAATTTGAAGCCCTGCCTGGACGAGGCGTAGCCCTCCTGTATGACTGACTTCAAGAGTGGCTTTTTGGAGTCAGGGAGCTATTGGGCGAACTCTGTCAATTTTGAATAATTGTCAAAATTATGGTTAGAAAGCAGGGCAGCATAGTTTGCGATGTGCAGGAGTAGAGTGGCTGATGAGTATACCTTCCTGCCAAAGATGTCCAATTATTTTGCATCTTTGTCTGCCCCGGTGTTTCTGAATTGCAGCATTTTAGACCTTTGCTGGGCCGCATCCACCACCAAAGAATTAGGTTGTGGGTGATTGAATACAAATTCTAGGCCCTTAAAGGTGACAAAGTATTTCTTGTCGGCCCATTTGCTCGTTGGTGTTGCAGAGGCTGGGGCCTGCCAAATTTCTTCTGCAGCCTCCATAATCGCTTCATCGATCGGAAGAGCAATTTTCAAGCATTGTTGCAGGTGGAGATTTTTCAGCAGATGGTATTGTTTGGTCTGTACCTCCACTAACTGTATGTCCTGAGACTTAGCAACTTGCTCAAAAAGTTCCTGAAATTGTCTCAGGTTGTCCGGAGGGGATAAATCCCCAAGAAAGACCATCTCATCGGGAGAGGTGAAGACTGGTCAGTTGGTGAAGTCTCTGGAGATTGGTCCTCACCCTTAGATAACTGACCTTCCTCCGGTTCAGACTGTTGTGATTTCACAGTGATGAACTATTAACAGGAAAAAACTCCGGTTCTGGGAGGAGAAGAGCAACAGCAACAGAGGACGGTTGAGAGGAACTGGTAGGAGCTGGACCGCATGTGACAATCAAAGGGCGCGAGATGCTGACTGTGCATGCCTGGTCCAGCTGACTACAACTATTGAAAATCTCCGACCAGCGGCGCCGGGACAAGCCCAACACCTGAAGTGGAGCACCCACGGGGACCACTCAAAGAAGAACAGAAGGCTTTCTGATGTGTTCTAGAAATGAGTTGTTGAGTCTGCTATTCAGTATTGTTTATGAAAATGGGATCTAATGTATCTGCTTCAGTCCCTCACTAAGCATATACAGTATACACTATTTTTCAATTCATATTTTAACTGTCATATATTTTCAAATAATCAAGTCCTTTTTCATGTTCTGGATCTGTAGCTCTTGCAAAAGACTCTTCTTTGTATTTCTGACCACAGATGAAGCTAGCCTTGTGAGTATCCATATGACACTACAATTGCACACCATATTGTTGGCTAAAACATCATTTTTAAAAAGGTAAGGTATGGTAGTCAGTTTGTAGTTCACTCCTTTCATCACTCTTCTTTGTTCTCATAAATTGGATAATAGATTATATATCATAAACACTTTGATGCTGTCTGTTTGTATACAATAGACAATTAAATGGAATGGCAAACTTTGAAGGCATTGCAATGGAACTACAAGAAACTGAATCCCTCAAAGCTGATTTCTTGATGTGTCCATCTTATACCTTCTGGTCAGGAAACACTGCTTCCTAAGCTTTTCAAAGGAATCTTCAATTCAAAAAGTAAAATTCAGCATCAGGAGGAATGGATCTAGTCATTCCCCAAATTAATCTAATGACAAAGGTACAATCATTGGGTTGTGACCCAAAACACAGCCCAGAAGATTTCACTTTAGTGTCGGCTATCCCTTCTGAAATGCTAACAAACACAGTTTTTTAGTGTGATAATAGTATAATTGCATGCAATATAAGATGGGCGCAAAAGAAGCTTACTTATGTGTGTCCATACCCACATCAATGCATATATATATTGTGCCTATTGGAGTCTGGGAGGTGGGTAGGTGTTAGCCTGTCCACATCTAAAAGATCTCCCCCCAGCTTATGGGGAGGGTCCACTGAGCCCAGAAAACCACATCGCCATCCACCCAGCACACAGGCGATTCCTTCGTTTTGTAATCAGAAATGATCACTTCCAATATCACATACTACCATTTGGACTGGCATCTGCTCCCAGGGTTTTTTTGAAAATGCTTTCTGTCGTGGCAACACATCTGTGCCGCACGGATGTTATTATATTCCCTTATCTGAATGACTGTCTCGTAAAGGGCGGAACACGACATGAGACGTCCCACATGGTTTTGTTAGTCAAACAGACTTTTGACTCCTTGGGCCTCATAATCAACAAACAGAAGTCCACGCTGGAGCCAACTCAGACCATAAATTGGTGCCAGGCTCGATTTTGTCGCTGCAAGGACATATTTACAGATAAAGAAGATTTTATGCAGTACAAGACTTGCTAACTATTCTCATACATGCCCCTACAGTATCGGTATGCACTTGCCTACAATTGATGGGCCACATGGCCGCTACCACCTTCATAGTGTTTCATGCACGACTGCATTTCTGATGCCTCCAGCATTGGCTAGCTTCAGTATACGTTCCCACAAAACACAGCATTCAAAAGTCAGTAGCGCCTCCAATCTACGTCCGCCGCTCCCTTGCATGGTGGACCAAACCACTCAACCTCATGGCAGGTGCTCCATTCCATCGTCCTCAACCTACCACTCAGATAACTACAGATGCCTCCCTTACCGGCTGGGGCGCGCATATGAATGGTATGAAGGTCCAAGGCAGATGGTCAGATTCTGAACAGGGTCTGCACATAAACCTTCTGGAGCTGACAGCATTTTTCATGCATGCAAACATTTCCATGTTCATATAGCCGGGACTACTATCAGAGTATTGACTGACGATATCGCCACAATGAATTACATCAATCGGCAAGGAGGAGCACGATCACATTCTCTGTGTGCAGAACAGTCCTTTTGTGGACTTGGTGTATTTGAAACGACATCACCGTGAAAGCATCCTACTTACCTGGCACGAACAATGTTATTGCAAACTCTCAGCAGACATTTTCCACACAATCATAAATGGGAAATATGAACAGATATCCTTCAACGCATTTTCCGCACGTGGAGAACTCCTTCAATAGATTTATTTGCCACCACAGACAACAGGATTTTGCTACAGGGCAGGCATGGGGAAGGGATCACTGAGAGATGCATTCCTAATCAGCTGGAAGATGTCATTACTCTACGCATTTCCCCCAGCTGTACTCAGACCCAGAATACTAGAAAAAATCAACACAGATTCGGCACGGATAATCCTCATAGCTCCAGCATGGGCGAGACAACCATGGTGCTCGTTCATTCACCTGATGTTAGTACAATAACCTTACTCTCTTCCTTCCCTGCCAGACCTTCTTTTTCATAATCACGGTTCTCTCCTCCATCCCAGGCCCGACACTCTGCATCTAAAGTCCTGGCTCCTGACTGGTTCAAGGTGACTGAGCATTTCTGTTCAGAACAAGTAAAAACAGTCTTAATGCATAGTAGAAGAAAGTCTACTCAAACAACTTACCTTGCAAAGTTGCACAGATTTGCACTCTGGTGTTCTGACAATTAGATTAACCCCGATGGGTCACTCCTCCATCAGATCCTCGATTATGTCCTCCATCTTCAGCGGATGGAGCTTTCTATATCATCCCTGAAAGTACATTTGGCAGCTTTTAGTGCTTTTCATCATCCCATAGAAGGGGTATCAGTATTTCTTCACCCAATCACCAAAAAATTCATAAAAGGTCTGACGAAGCTTCACCGTCCATGTAGACCCCCACCTCCCTCCTGGAACCTGGATTTAGTTTTGAATACTCTAATGTATCTGCTGTTCGAGCCCTTAGCCACGATATCTCTCCAAATGCTGACCATGAAGTTGGTTTTTCTCTTGGCAGTTACATCGGCACACAGAGTCAGCGAGTTGGCTGCTCTGATGGCAACCCCACCATTCACATCATTTAGCAAGGACTCAGTCATATTACGTTTACACCCTGATTTTATTCCCAATGTTCTTCGTTTCATGTCAACGAACTCATAATGTTGCCCTCCTTTTACCTGAAACCTCATTCTTCATCATAAGAAGCTTTGCTGCATATTCTAAGTATGCCAAGCACTCTCCTTTTATATTGACAGAACTCAGGACTGGTGCAAGACGTACCAATTAATAGTGTCATTTGCAGAACGTTGCAAAGGCAATGCTCTATCCAGCCAATGTATTGCAAGGCTCATAGGGGCACGCATTACCACCTGTCATGCCATCCAAAATAAACCTCTCCAATCCCAACCAACAGCTCACTTTACGAAAGCAGTAGCTACTTCTATAGCCTTTGTGCGAGGAGTCCCATTGAGTGATATTTGTTGAGTGGCTACCTGGTCATCGAATGCTACATTCATGCATCATATGCAATTGTACAACACTTAGTCACTGATTCTACTGTCACTTCAGCAGTACTTTCAATTGCAGACAAATCTTAACTCCAGTGCGTATTCCGGGTACTGCTGTGTAGTCACCTAAAGTGTAGCACCCACGGGGACCACTCGAAGAAGAAGTTATTCACCTTCGTGCAGTAACGATGGTTCTTCGAGATGTGTCCCCATGGGTGCTCCACATCCTGCCCTCCTCCCGGCTCCGGAGCTTTGTTTCATTTCTCGTTGCAGATAACCGAGCGGTGAGAGGAACTGCCTGGAGCCAGACCGAGGGCACATACGATCAAAGGGTGACAATCAAAGGGCACATACGGCACAAGACGCTGACCGTGCATGCGCGGTCCGGCTGACTACAGCTATTGAAAATCTCCTACCAGTGATGCTGGGACGAGCCCAACACCTAAATTGGAGCACCCACGGGGACACATTTCGAAGAACCATTGTTACTGCATGAAAGTGAGTAACTTCTTTTTAATCTTTGTTTTGTTGTTGTTAGTTTTCCTTACCATCAGTTTCTAAGACAATTAGTTGTCTTGTGAGAAGTGTTTGTATTGGCAGCTATGAATAATGCAGTCCTCTGACATATTCACTGGCTAGACTGGCACAAGCAGTAGCCAGTATAGGTCCATGTTGTCTCAACTCTTACTTGGAGGAACCAACTGGATGGATATGAAAGCAAGTCCTTTCACACTGTGGCCTTTCTCCTGAGAATGCTAGAAAGCTGCCAGCTGTGGCAGTGATGTGTGTGTTTGTCACGTGGGCACATATTAGTTCATTGTTGACTATAGTAAGTAATCATGTTGTAAATTATATTGTCAGAAACTTTGTCCAGTTTCCTTAGATTTCAGGATGTTGCAACATACGTGATTATCATTTTTTGTCTTGCTGAATCCAGTCTATGTAATCCAATAAAACCTGCAGTCAATAGATTTATGAATAGATTTTTTTTCTCCATAAAAGGTTCCACCCTGTGCAGTATTTGGCTACACATGTGAACCTGTTTGGATATAATCTGACCCATAATGAGAGAAGCAATATTTTGTTTGTTGTAAGGAGATAAGTAAAGAGTCAGAACTTCCAGAGAACTCTTCTCATCTTTAAATTTTAGTATTAAGAGAGCCAGGTTTGCATCCATGAATAATTAAAAGGGCGTCTATGTAGAATTTCTGCATTTGTGCTTGTTGCTTCAAGTTGGAATTGGATTAACTTCAAAAATAAAAATAGACTCTTTCTGTACGTAAATCAAGTTTTTATCTCTAGTGAATAGAGGTTAGTATTCTGACGGGGGGGAGGGGGGAACAGAGAAGTATTATAAAGATGTTCTCTGTAGGCGGCACCTGTGAATCTTGGCAAAATATAATTCCTTATCCTACTTGATCTGCTCAATAGCTTACAGTTATCTGGGTACAGAGGTCTACTGATAATTTCAGATGAATAGAGTCATGAAATTCTGACTGTAAATCTAGTAAGCCTCTTGAAATGCATACAACAAAACATTTAAGAAATCTGAGGCTGGTAAAGCTGTTTTCCTATTTAATTAAGTTTGCAAAAATATTATTGTTTTAAGTTTTCACTTTTTTGATAATGTGGAGCAAGGTAGAAACGTGCGTATGTGTGTGTGTGTGTGTGTGTGTGAAATCCATATAAAAAGGATTATTTTGTAGCTTTGTCCAGCTGCATTGCTAGAAAATTATTAGCATAGATTAATTACAATGACTTTGTTGTGTTTGTATAATATAAGTTTCTTTCCTAACATCATACGGTATGAATTAATGAACTCAGGGCTAGAGAGAGTAAAAAATAAACTTAGTCTGCATGTAAGATGCACAATTCTGACAAAGACTGAGATACACATATTTATTTTAATTAGGAATAAGCCTGAAACATATTTTTAAAACTCTGTGTAATTCTGCCCACATAAATTTATGTAATTAGATATTTCCAGAATATTTAGGCCAACAATTGCAAAATTTTGAGCATAAAATCAGTTGCTCAAATCCCCATGTAGGAATTTCAATAAAACTTCCTTGATTTCTAGATTTGAATCCTCCTTACTTTAACTACTAGTGATTCATAAGTTAGATCACCCAAGCCTCAAAGGCAGTATGTCTCTGACTACATATCTCTGAATCACAATTCCTTCCTTGCATCATCCTTGCTTTGGTGAACTGGGGGCAGGACTTAGACCAACTGCAAATTACAATACTTCTCTATGCCGAGCTGCTTCCACTGCATCAGAAAGGGGCTGAGCCATTGCTCTGTCCACTTCCCCCACATTGGGAAGCTTTGTGTTGTGTTCTGCAGATGTGAATTTAGGCATTTAGCTGTATGCCTGCTACTTGCATTCACTATTGAAAGCTGTAGTATGTTGAATGTTGGTGGAATTAGCTAGAGCAACTTGGCAGAGCTGTGATTCATGTTCAATATACCCGTGTATGTTGAGAAATCAAATGTGTCTCGCAGCACTGATTTTTCTGTCTTATGGCAGAAGAGGTGTAAAAGAGTATCCTTTTGCCTAAACCCCATTGAAACTCAATGGGAGTGATGTGCATAGGGGGCAGACTAAAAAAAAAAAAGTACTTAGATGTCTAGCTTGCATTGATTTAATTAGAAGTTAGGCATTTAATACCTTTAAAATCTGGCTGTTAGTTGCCATTTCTGCCTTTGAAATTCCCCCCGCAAAGGAACTTTATCACAGATGGTGCTTGGTCCTGCCATGAGTTCTGGGGACTGGACTTGATCTCACGAGGTTCCTTCCAGTTCTATGATTCTGATTCTAAAGCCCACAAATGTCAATGAAAAGGTTCTCATTGTGCTCAACTGGCTTTTGATTAGGTTTTATCATATTCATACAGTGATCATACCTTTTATATGCATTGTACTAATCAGAGAAGGCAAAATGCATAAGCCCTGCATTCTATGTAGGGCTCTGAGTTTGTCTCGGAGATCAAGGAATTCATGGACTCAAGGACTTCCTGTGACCTTTGTGACTTTACAGTGGCTGACCCCAGGATTCAGGAGGTCCTGGGGACAGCACATCAGTCCCAGCTCTCCTAAGTCTTGGCTGAAGCAGCTACTGGCCTCATCAGACTTCATTCCTCCCATAGGCAACTGCTACTGTGGTCCTCTGCAGGTTCCCCTATTGTAGCTGAGGCTACGGTCCTCTTCTACACTCTTTCCCCTCACCGCTGGTGTGATGCCCACCCCTAAGATCCGATCTGAAGTAATTATTGTATAAGTCATGGATCAATCATGGGGCTGTGGTTTTCGGGGGGTTTTGTTTTTGTTTTTGTTTTTTTGGTTTCTTGTCCTGGACCTGTCCATGAGTTTTACTAAAAATTCCTGTGATTAAATGGTAGTCTAATTATGTGTTCAAAATTAAATGCATATTTTATCATGTTAATTATATGTTATACAGTATAAAATATTTTCCAACCAGGACAGTATAAAATGTCCATTTGTACTACTTTTTCACTAAAAGCAGTGATTGTTGACAAGAACTATGAAAATGGCAGAAAATTCTTCTATGAATATTTGTGGAAGTCAATTGGTTAGGACAAATTATTTTGTTCAAAACTGGCATTTTTCTTGATTAGCAGTCTTTCTTTTTGAAGTGTTCTCTATATGATCTGTCAAATGACAAGAAAAATAGTTTTCTGTGGCTCTAAATGCCATTCATTCTTCTCTCTCTTCTCATATTGCAAAGCCTATAGTGCAATTTACTGCTTATGAGAAACTAGCTTTCTTTTCACTCAGTGTAACTATCTGTGTCCATTGTAATATGAAATCAAATTGACTTCTGCAGCAACTATCACATTTGTCTGCAATACAGTACTCTGTTACATTATCGTCTTCAACAAAGAATAACAAAAATAATGCAAAGAAAGTTAAAGGTTAGATGAAAGGGCACCCAAAGCATTTACATTATCTCTAACAAAATTTTGACTAACAAATTCTTATTTTAGTTCATTGTGTACCTTGTTAAAAAGAAAGAGTAAGTGTAAGTACCTCACATGACAGGTAATGTATATTATATTCTCAGAAAGTAAATGTGATTAAAAAGAACATTTTTCTGATGTCTTGGACACAACATACAACTTTTTTGCAACTTTTTTCCATTTTCTAATATAGCTAAGGAATTTTGTGACTATTATGAAGATGCACATAATTTGCTATATGCTTTCAAACACTTATAACTGACAGACCCTGTTCTCAGGAGCTCTTAGTCTAATGAGAAATACATAGACAGGTAAGGAGGAAAGTAGATATAAATGGTTTGTGATTGTGTAGGAATAAAAATAATAGGAGTACCTCAAAAATATTAAAGCTTGACAGAGGCATCTTCATATATGATGTACATTCTAAACTCAGATGGATTTATTGTTTTATGGGTTAAAAAAGTCACATATGCTTGCTTTGATCACCTTTACATACATTTACAGCAAGAATGTGTTAATATAAAGGCTCCTTTGCAGTATAAATGATACAACTTTTACAGTATTTTTTAATTTCCTCTATTTGACAAATTTATCATTTTATTTGATACTCTGTGATAGATATGCACATTACATGTGTGTTTGCAAACATCTTTAGGACAAGAAGCAATGGGCTTAAATTACAGCAAGGGAGGTTGAGGTTGGACATTAGGAAAACCTTCCTAACTGTTAGGGTAGTTAAACACTGGAATAAATTGCTTAAGGAGGTTGTGGAAACTCCCTCACTGGAGATTTTAAGAGCAGCTTAGATAAACATCTCTCAGGCTATGTCTACACTGAAGGCTTCTTCACAAGAATGGCCACTCTTGCATAAAAACTTGCAGAGCATCCATGCTACAAGCCCGTTCTCGCGCAGGAAAGTTTACAGTAGATTGTCAGAAGAGAGGACTTTTTACGCAAGAGTTATTCCTCTCCCCACAAGGAATAAGCCTTTTTGCGCAGGCACAGGGGTTTCTTGTGCAAGAAACCCCTATGGCTAAAATGACCATCAGAGCTTTCTTGCTCAAGAGAGCATCCACACTGCCATGGATGCTCTTGCGCAAAAGCACATCTCTTGTGCAAAAGCACATGGCAGTGTGGACGTGCTCTTGCACAAGAACTTTTTGCAAGAACTCTTGCGCAAAAAGTTCTTGAGCAAGAAGCCTGCAGTGTAGACATAGCCACTGGGATGATTCAGATGGTGCTTGTCCCCTCCTCATGGCAGGATCTGGACTTGATGACCTCTTGAGGTCCCTTCCAGTTCTAGTATTCTATGATTCTATAAGTCTATGATCATTGCTATTAGCTTCATTGTTGTAAAGAACAAGCAAGCTTTTGATATGTGTGGAGTATTAATTTTGCTATACTAGTCATTCTCTGTAATGAAAACAAAGGAGAAATTTAGATGTTTCCAGGGCTTCCAGAAGACTGGTTTTGGATGACTTAAGGTTTCTAATAGAATAAATATTGAAGTTGTGAATTTTTTAAAATAAGTTAATTCTTGCCAGATTTTTTCCTTTATATTTCACATACGCTTTCTCCTTTCTTTGTATGGACTATTATTTAAGCAGCAATACCCAAGCCAAGATTTAAAAAAAAATCTCCTAATTTTTTATGCCTACATTGTTGGATAGGCAACTTGAGTCAACTAAAAGAGGGTGAAGTTTACAGTCAGTTGGCTCTGATCATTCTCTGAAAATCTTAAGATATTCTTATAATACATGTCTGACAGACTGAAACTAAGGAAAACAACAAAGCAAAAAACACAAATATAAAACCTCCATGAGAAAACTTACTAGCTGTCTTACTTTATAAGAAGCAACTCAGAACAAAATAGCTGTTGTCTCTGATATAGCAGAATTATTTGACAGTCAAACACAGGTGATGAAGGCACCCAAAACCTAAACTTCCTGCAATAGCAAGCAATTGATCTCTGAAAATATATGTAGGTTTGTTTTCAATTTTTCTAAAAACAAAACTTACCCAATGAGGTTTTGTTAAATCAAAACCAAATTAATCCCTGCTTTCCCCATCTCCAGTAGTTTAGCTGAGGTTACAAATATACAAACAAGCTATAAAAATAAAGAATAAACTATAGACTTTCCATAACTAGCATATTTAAAGACAGATGGTTGAAAACTGAATTTGCTTTCTTATTGGGGCAATAAAGAAAAGAGTTAGGGGTAAATGGCTGCAAAAGTGAGGGAAAAACTGTTTGCGTTTTTTACTATGAACACCCAAATCATGTTCATAGATTCTGTTGGGACCAAACAATTTGTTTTTAATTGGAAAGGGCTTTCCTGAGCCTGTAAGTGTGGGATATGTGCTCATCTAAAGAGTATTTTGCATATTCTTGTCATGCTGCATACAACTGGTACTGCTCATCCAGTAAATTAGTTTCCTCAGCTCAGAGCCTGCACAGCTTCAATACTTTTTAGTTCTAAAATGGAAGAGTAATGTACAGATGTTGAAACACTTTCCCAAGTAATATCCATTTTATTATATCCTGATTAGAAAAGCTGCACATTTCTAAAACTGAACTCAATGAATATCTAAAATTCTACAGCATGAATTTAACATGCCCTCTCGATTTGCTGAGGTCCATCTTTACACTCCCAGAATTCTTGCTAGTGCCAGAACCAGTAGTTTTTAAAATACTAAGAGTTGGTTATTGTGGCTTATTATACTAGGGCTATTTCTAGTTAAGGTTGACACACATTTTCCATTATAAGACCTTATTTTCCATTGCTTATGAATTTGCTAAACTTTAACTATTTGGGCTTAAGTTTTCATGTCAGATATCTGCCTAAAGCTAAATGTGTCAGCTGTTTTCAGGAACAAGACAAGGGAAAAACATGTTGCTCTGCTCTCATTAAAACATTCTGTGGCATGTCATTGAGAAGTTCTAATGTCTTCATTCTTTGGAACAGGGACTTGAAATGTGGCAAAGGGGTGGCCTATTGCCAAAACAGACCAAATGTGACCCCTAAAAAAAATCTGAGTTCCCACATCTCAGTAGAGATTTGTTTGAGTTTGGCTGTCTGCCCCCAGGAAAGATGGTTTGTCACAATAGTAATGGTGCTATTCATACAATAGGATGTTACTGAACATGACTAATATGGCAGAATCGTGCCACTTTGCTGATGAAAAACAGCATGGTCCAAACTGTGAATCTCAATTGACCTTGGTGAGCATAAATATTGCCATTGATATCTATGGAACTATTCATATGAGAAACTGATCATCATTGTAAGGAGTTCACAAGTGGTTTGTGTCGTACCTCGGTGTTTTCGTACCTCGGTACCTTCGGTGGTCTGGACTGTCAGTGTCAGCGTTCTCTGGTCAGGGTCATCCTGGCGCGCTCCTGACAGGACCTCTACTTCGTCGGTGATGATAAACTTTCGGCTGCATGCGTAACAATCGGTACTCCCTTTATCTAAAGTGTTAGACGCCGTGCACTTGGGTCAACACAAGAGATCTCTGAGAGGCCCCGGAAACGACAGATGCAGGCAAGGTTTGAAATCAATCGAGCAGGTTTATTGTCAAATGCGAAGCTCTACCAGTTGGTAACAGAGATCAATACAATGTTACACCACTGGTCACTATGGCCCGCGTGGACAAGGTACCAACACTAGGCAGTGTTGGTACCAACCAATAGGCAGACCTATTGCCATATAACAGATATTAACAGCAGTTAGTCTAAGTTAAGCTACTGTGCATTCTGTAAGTTCAGGCAATGACACCTGCCATTCAGGCGCCTAGTGTGCCGCCACCCCCCCCCCCACCCCGAGGTCTGCTAGAGAGCACCTTTTGCAGTGTCCTTTTATAGACAGGTACAAACAACTTACATCACTTCTTTACATACCAGGTTACCACCCTCTGTTGCCTAGTTACCACCCCTCACCTTACAGAAGGGGGGCTTACTTACTATCCTTCATGCTGTCAATTGCAACCTAGTCCTGAACCTAGGTCGGTATATCTTACAGTCTGTTCTCAGTGCCTCCCTGTGTCCTAACTTACACAATCGCACAGTTATCAGTAAAGCCTCTTTCTTGGCTCCTGTGTTACTGAACCAAAGTCTTGCTCACTAGATTGCAGGCCTGTTGCTGTTTTCATGTTAAAAGGCCTCTATTCAGGCCTGCTGACTTCATGTTACTGACCCTCAACTTACTACAGTTTGATGATTGGATCATTGCTGCTGCATATTGTTAGTAAAATAGATAAGTCATGCTTTAATGAAAACCAAAAGAGAAATATAAAAGTAACCAGGCAGGAGACAGCACCACTTCCCAATATATAATTAAACTGTTATCCTATATACGAGGATACACTTAGGCTATGTCTAGACTGTGCCCATTTGGCACAAGAAATATGCACATGAAGCGAAGCATGGAATATTGCCATGCCTCATTTGCATAATTAATAAGGCTCTGTTTTTGTGCAAAAAAACCCTCTTGTGCAAGAGCCGTTCTTTCGGAAGAAAATGTGGAAGAACAGCTCTTGCACAAAAGGGGGTTCTTTGCACAAAAAGGAGCCGTGTAGATGGCTCCTTTTTGCGCAAAAGCCTCTTACACAAAAACGGGGCCTTGTTAATGATGCAAATGAGGCCCAGTGATATTCCATGCTTCGCCTTCTTTACATATTTCTTGTACCAAACGGGCGCAGTCTAGACATAACCTTAGTGTGCAGGATAATAATTGATGTATTTCTCCTTGATGCTATAGGTTAAAAAGTTAAACATTCATAGAAAGTTTGTTCCACCGTCCCTTTGTTCCTCGCCTTGACTTCATTTCATTTGCAGCTCCATAGTTCTACTTTCAAATTTTAATTCATTTGACTCGAAGTTGAGATTCCATGCTTCACTAAAGGGCATTAGGATCAGAATACAGACATGCTTACCAGTTTCTGCTTTCTGTTCAAATGCCTGAGAATTGTATGTGGTGTTAAAATTTCCTGGGGGCGAGTGAAAATGTTATATGTGGCTAGCAATATCAGTCTTGCTTTTAAGCTTAGCTTGTAATTTTACTGTGCATGAGCCTGTTGTCAGAACACTTGCCTACCATATTGTGACCAAAATATGGGACTTCTTTACCTTTTCTGATAAAGTGGGGAACCACTAGCATTTAGAACTTCAACCCCACAGGGTGGGGGAGAAGCCATCAGCATTCTGAAGCAGACGGAGGAGTTTGAGAGGGAATGCAAGAAATTCCACTGCTGAGCAGGCCGCCAGGAGAGTGTACTGACTTTGGCGTGAGTGAATGACTGTTTGCATTTTGCTTCTATTTCTGTTCTGTTGCAGGTGATTTCAGTCACTGTGGCAGTTGGGATTGTATGATTGGGAGTGTTTGGTCTTTTGTTCCCTTTTGATCAGCCTCACTCAGCCTTGAGATCAGTCTCCCAGGGTATGTCTACACCACAGTGTTATTTCGAAATATCTTATTTCAAAATAGTTAATTCGAAATAACACATCTACACACAAAATGCATTTCAAAATAGCGTTTTGCTATTTCAAAATAGCATGTCCACACTGAGTGGTCACTGAATTGCATTGAAGGCCGTCCGGAACCAGGTCCCCCTATTTCGAAATAAGTGTCTACACAGCACATTTCAAATTAGGTATTTTGAATTTGGCATTATTCCTCATAGAATGAGGTTTACCAAATTCGAAATAAGTGCTCCACTATTTCAAATGTATTTTGAAATAGCAGTTTAGCTGTGTAGATGCTAGTAAAGTTAATTCAAAATAACGGCTGTTATTTCGATTTAACTTTGATGTGTAGACATACCCCCACTGTGTGGTTAAGGAGGGGGTAGGCCTGACTTAAGCAAGCAGGCTTTAAAAGCCAGAGGCAGAGCGACCAGGAAAGTGAAGCAGACGGGGCTGCAGACAGGAGAGTTTGAGAGGGAGTCCTAATATGTTTAGGAAACCCCAGACACCCTATGCTCCTATTGCCTCCACCTGACACACTGTTGCCTGTAGCCAGACATGCTACCTGTCCATGGATGCCTCTACTCAGATCCTGGTGTGGTTTTGCAGGGTCTGTGGCTTGCAATTGTCACTTACTGAAATCCAGGCTGGGGAGACCATCCAATGTGAAAGATGCCTGCTAGTGGAATCTCTCAGGAAGCAGGTGGGGAGCTACAGGAGAAGGTGGTAGGCTGAGGAGCATCGGAATCCACAAGGAATTCCTTAAGAGTATTCATGTGGCGACAGCTGAGGTGGTGGCAGCTACTCCACTACAAAAGACAGCTGCCACACCATTGGTGGAGGAGATATCTCTGCTTTAATTTGTAGGAGGCAAAAATAATTTTGAATATAAGTTAGGTTTTATTTATGTATTGTATGTGCTGAATGCATTTCTTAGCCTGGTTAATGGGGATATTCAGTATATATTGCTGCATTGAGCAACATTTCTAGTTTTTATATGCACATCACCTATTAATACTAATGCTTAATTATGGCAACAAGTTGAATCACTAGTCATGATGAAGTCATTTATATATAATGACAAAGATCAAGATATCCATCAGGTCTTTCCAGTATCAATAACATGTATTAAGCACCATAGTGAAACTCGAACAAATTTGGAAAAACTTCTCTTTATAACTTTAAACGCTACAGTTTTGGTACACATTAAACCAAGATTCACCTTCATAAAAGTGACGGTCTAGGACTGAAACATGTGACTCAGAGATGCAAACTCAATCCCCAGCACAAAATTCAGTTAGTGTATGTGTGAGGGTATGTTTACATTGCATTCCTCTTTCGAGAGAGGAATGCAAATGCAAAAGAACGAAATTGTAAACGAAGCATGGATTTGAATAATTCATTTGCGTAATTGCGTCTGGGCGTTATTTTGAAATAACCTTTTTCGAAAAAAGAAATGCTTTCTAGACGCGGTTATTTCAAAAGAAAACCCTTCTTTCGAAATTACCTTTAAACCTCATTTTATAAGAATAAAAGGAATTCAAATCCATGCTTCATTTGCAATTTCGTTCCTCTGCATTTGCATTCCTCTCTCAAAAGAGGAATGCAGTGTAGACATACCCTGAAAGAGAGAGATGGGTGGGGGAGGGGTGTATGGAGGCAGGTAGATATATGAGGGCAGTAAACAAACACACATAGCAAGCAATGCACTGCTCAGGAGAGCAATAACTGGTGTATCTCCTTTTATTCATAATTATAGCTTCTTTGATGTTAACAGTGAAGAAGCCCAATGTGTTTCCAGTTCTAGGATTTTGAGTCACATTATCAGGAAACTTGTTATAATTGACAGTTCAGATTCAACAGATTTTTAAGTCCCATTGTTTGACAGATATCTAGTTTCTGTGGCAGTGGAGAATACGGTGAATTATTTTGAGGGGACAGGAGGAGGAAAGGCTACAGACAAGAGATGGCAGATGGAGAAACTAGTGCTCTTGGTCTCCTCTGTTAGCACAAATAATGTTTTCCCTTGCATGTCTATGTCCATTTCCAACTTTGCTGATCACTGTAGACCTGATCCACTTTCCACTGAAATCTGTGAAAGTCTTTCACTGCCTTTCATGGAACATGACTGGGCCCAACCTGTTCTTCCTTGAAGTTATATAATGATTTTAGAGTGCATGATCTCACAGTGGCTATGAATTCTGCTGTCTACCAGTGCTTGAATGGCCTAGGCAAGAAGAGCCAGTATTTTTATGAACTACTTGACAATTAAATATCTTGAGAATCAGCAGACATGGGAAAGAAAATACACATGGAGCCAAGAAACAGGATATTCAAATTGTTTGTTACAGCCCAGGCTGCCTACCTGCTCTTTAAGCCCTTTCCTTGTTAAAAAAAAGTGCACTATCTTAGGTTAATTAGCTGATATTGGCATAACACTTTGATATATAAATGTAGTCTGAAGTACTAGAACAGAGGAAGGGCATGATATAGTCATCTTATTTCAAGAAATGTATTTGTTTTAGTAAACAACCTTTCTGGGATTCAGGACTGCCACACTGAACTTTACATTTTTCCAAACCTTGACCATTGTTATCCCCTGGATACCAGTTAGATGCTGCTACACATTCTTCCCAGCACGCACATGGCAAGTAGGAAAGTGGTGAAATTGGTTGCTAATGTATGCAAAGTTACCTTATCTCTTTCCTGTCACATGAATGTCTCTGAATATGTTCAACTTCAAATAATCTTTAAATCCTTGACTTAAAAACAGTAAATCTGGAAAGCAGATTAAGTCAATGGTTTCAGGGTATACATGTTTTAATAGGGCATTCCATGTATAAATGACATCATCCATAAAATCCCTCTTTGTGTCTGTTATTACTCTAGTCATTTCCAATACAGAGAAAATTGTGGGAAATCGTAAAATGAAAAAAAATGGAATATGGGTCTCTGACAAGGAGTCTATATTTTATAATTAATTTCATAGCAGTTGAAAAGAACTTCTTATGTAACACTTTCTAAATATTCATTACATCAGAACATGGCTACTGCAAATTTTACAGTATTAATTGTATTTATTTGATTTCATATTATTTAGTCATGCACCTTGTTAACTATCCTTTGTTTTAATATTCTGTCTTCCATTACATTTAAAAATACATAAAAGGTATTTGTTAGTAACTGATGGGTACCACAGTGGCACATATCCAATCAAGTGCACATGACCTCCATATAAGACAAAACTCACTCCACTCATGGATGGAAAATCTTAGAGGGACACTGGTGTAATGTAAGTCTCCCTTGCTCCCCTGCATGGGCAAGAAATCCAGGTCATAACCTAGGCCTATGTAAAAATGCTAAGTGAGATAGAGTTTCCATAAAAACTAATAGGAAATGAAAGCCTTCATCTAAAATGAAATACATTCAATCAAGTTACAGTCTGGTAATCAAGGACAAACTATAAAATATCTATTTTGTGCAAGGAAGAGAGGGTTCAGATATTTTTAAATATACCTAAGTTGCCCTCTCCAGCATTATGCATTGTTAGGTGGTTTCTGACTAAGGGTATGTCTACACTTGCAGCCTATTTCGGAATAGGGCTGCAAATGTAGGCATTCGGAATTGCAAATCAAGCTCAGGATTTAAATATCCCACGCTTGATTTGCATCTTCCCGGCCGAGCGCCATTTTTTAAATTTACAAGCCCGGAATAACTGCCCACGTCTACACGCGGCAGTGAAACGGGCGTTCGAAATAAAGCCCTATTTCAAACTACCAGTTATTCCTCCTGCAATGAGGTTTAACAGGTAGTTCAAAATAGGGCTTTATTTTGAACGCCCGTTTCACTGCAGCGTATAGACGTGGGCATTTATTCCGGGCTTGTAAATTTCAAAAAATGGCGCCCGACTGGGAAGATGCTAATCAAGTGCAGGATATTTAAATCCCGGGCTTGATTTGCAATTCCGAATGCCTATATTTGCAGCCTATTCCGAAATAAGCTGCAAGTGTAGACATACCCTAAGATAATATTTTTTAATTATGAAATATTGTAGATTATATTTAGGTCTGATCCAAAGTCCTTTGGAGTTAATGGGAATCTTTCCATTTACCTTAGTACTCTTTGGATCAGGTTTCTAAGGAAATAAAATGATACACAGTTTTCTCAAATACAAACATTATCTGAGTAACTACATATTACTAATCTAAACAGCAATCATTTACTGTTAAATTTCTGCCATGCATAAAAGAAACAGGAATGGTAGAATTAGCAACATTGACACCGGAATTTGCCTTGGATTTATGTGAGTGGACATTTAACTTTAAAGGGCTAACTTCAAATCAAACATTCAATGTTTGAGCAGGATCATTTTTTTCTATAACTTTCTTGTAATATCAAGCCTATTTGTCTGGCAGTGAAGCATCCAGCTGCCTTGTGGAAAACATTGTATTATGAGTGGATTTGAGATTTTCAGTGAGTAGAGACTGATTGTATTTCAGAGATAATGTGATTAGTCATTAAGGTTAAGGTGTTTATATTACCCCCTAATTACCTTCCTAGTGGCAAAGATGTTCACCTTTGCTGCCAATCAGATATACCATAGAATAGTAGCTGCTTGACATTTGGGAGAATGGATTACAACACTGAGAAGAGAATATAAGAAATAGGCTGAAAAAATCCAAATGAAATATCTAGTTCAACATTAAATTCTCTTTTGATATAAATGTAGTACAATTCTTCCCAACAAAAATGTCAGAGTAATATCAAAACTATTTTGATAACTGAGTTTCAGAAATTAATGGGTAAGGGATTCATGCCTCAGGACATTTTTTAAAAAGTTAATATAGACATAAGAATTCGTTGTTAATCAGTAGAATTCACTCTGCACACTGTTTGTCAAAGAGAAAGTGGGAGAGAGATCTTTTCCATCTCTTTTTTTCTTATCCATTTAGATGAGGGCCTCAAGGCTGAGACTATCCGTTAGTCTATGTTTGTACACGATTTAGCACAGTGGGGCTGTGCTCCCATCTAGCCACTGGTCACTACTCTAATAAATAAAATGATCATGTGTGTACATTGCCTACACAAAACAGTCCCAATCTTGATATGAACCACTGTTTGAGCTACTAAATAACGAGAAGTCTGGTGGCACCTCATAGACTAACAGATTTATTGGAGCCAGGGCCAGCTCAAGGCATTCTGGTGCCCTCGGCACGGGCGTGCGGCACCACCCCCAGGCACACGGTGCATGCATGGGCCCACCCGCAGGGAGCACAGCACAAGCGAGCCCAGTCCGGCCCAGCCATTGCTGCTGGCATGCATGCCGGGCCGTGCAGGGCCCCGCGGCCGTGGGGGGGAAGGGCGCTGCTGGCTGGCGTCGCAGGGATGGGGGTGGGCCGGCGCTGCGAGAGCCGGGCTCATGGCACCTATGGCAGCTATAAGGGATGCCACGTGCCCCTTGCAGCTGCCATCAGGCACCCCCCATTGGTTGGCGCCCCGGGCAGCTGCCCGGCTCGCCCATCCCTTAATCCAGCCTTGATTGGAACATAAACTTTTGTTGGCAAAGACCCACTTTGTCAGATGTTTGAGCTACTGTTAGACTAGTACTTGATAATTCATAATGCAAGAATTATAGGTACCTGTTAAATTGCTGGTCTTTGTTTTCATAGCTGAACTACAAGATTTTCTCCATGTAGTAATATTTGAGCAACTTAGTAGATGTTTGAGTTGTTTTAATGGGCATATAAACCCTGTGAAGGAATGTCCACGTTATTGTGGATGGAACTTTTTATTGATGGCTCCATATTCATGACAATTTTTCTAAGTTGTTTTAGTATCCTACACTGCTTATTAGAGAGGTTACAGAACTATTAAAATTACTTTGTTGGAACTATTACAAGTGTAAAGTCTTATTACACTTATGGATATGCCATAGTTATGTGCATATTTTCACTTATCAGAAAAATACATTCTGTAATGGATTTTTTTCTAGCACAAAATGGTGTCCACTTTGATCCATTTACAGTTATTGGTGCTGGTTTTCAGGAAGTTTCTCTGAAGGGCAGATACATTCAAATATTCCTTTTCAGGGGTGGAATGTCATTTCCACTGAGGAAAAATTTAAGGAGGCCTAAAATATCTTTAATATGATATTCCTTTAAATGAAAATTGCCACATATAAGCATAACTTTAAAAATTATTCTATGGTAGGGTTACCATATTTGAACTTTCAAAAAAGAGGACATCCCTGAGAGGGAGTGTATCTGTATTGGTATCTACCAATTCACGTTGTATTAATGGGTTATATGTATAATTAATGTGTCATAATATATAACCCATTAATACAATGTGAGTTGGTAGATACCGATACAGACACACTCCCTCTCAGGGGTGTCCTCTTTTTTGAAAGTTCAAATATGGTAACCCTATTGTAGGGACACGTTTTATTTTCCCTTCCATAGCATGGTAAAGAAAAACAAGCAATGATCAAGAGGAAATATTGTCAGCAGAGTGAAAATGAAATGATAATCCCTTTCCATTGAAATTGATTATCAAAATATTCTTCTTGGTAACAAAAGGCATGAATAGATTTTATGATTACTTTCCACATTCTTTTTAGGCCACACACACTTGTTTCAGATCCTGTTAACGTGCTTGTGTAAAAAGAAAGTTTATATACTTGCCAGACTGCTTATGCTGTATTTTCAGAGTTTCCAATGCCATTAAAACTCACAGTTCTAAATAAAAGATTAGAGTGCAGTCAGAGTTCAGATAGCTATGTGCCGAAGCACAAAAAGATCGCTTCTGCACCATTGGCACTGAAGATTCTGGTACCAGCAAAAATGCAACCTCCGGGGCTACTTCAGCAACCAAACAGCTATTGCAATCTTTGGCAAAAGGTTGACTGGCTCCGACTTGGAAAACACCCACCAAGTCAGTGCTGCCCCTACATACCAAGAGCCCCCTGGCACCATCAACATCCAAGGCACATGAAAACCCGGTATCGCAGCACTCACAAATCAGTGCTGGCCTTCCTGCACCCAGACCGTGTAGTACACAGTAGGAACTAGTGGTAATGTTGGTACCAGGCACTCCACTCTTCGGTACCGACGCCACACCTTCATCAGTGGGGCCCAGCAGACTAACCACCCCGACGAGCTCAGTGCCACATTTCTCAAGCGACAGCAAGGGTGAACAGGGCATACAATTCTCACTCTGTCACTCCTTGCCCAAACTAACTGCACAGCCTCAGCAACAACAGATTGTGCAGACCCAAATGTGGCAGCCCTTCCTTTTGCTCTCTCCCATCCCTCTCCCACAGCCTTGGCAAGAATGGGACCTTTGGAGCACAGCCAAGGCCCAGGCACACCCCTGCCCCCGGTGATGTCAAGTCCTCAACAAGTGGTACCCAACCTCCCTGCACCATCAGGATCCGAGATAATGCAGGAATACATTGAGGACCTTGATGAATCCCAGGAGGAGGAGATGCTATCTCTGTCCCATATTTCTTCATCCTCACTGGACGAGTCCATAATGCCACCATCACCCACCATTGGTGATGACTTCAAGCCTTTCCAGGACTTATACAAGTGGGTTGCTGATTCCCTTGACATTTCGCTCATCTAGGTTCCAGATATTCAGCATAAGCTAATGGACATATTACAGGTCTCACCGGCAGCCAAAATCATATTGCCAGTCAACAAGGTCATCCTTGATCTGGCAAAGATACTGTGGCAGATCCTGGCTTCTATCCCACATGCTTTCAGGAGGGTGGATAGTTTCTTTTTTACACATCCTACTCCAAATTTTTTGGTGGTTGATGCGGCAAAGGCAAACAAACACAGTTCAAGTCGACCCCATATGATAAGACCTGGAAAAGGCTGGACCTCCTAGAGAGGAAATCATACTCCTCAGCATCCCTACTGATCAGAATTGCAAACTATTCAGCGTTGCTGGTGAAATATAAGTACAATCATTTTGAAAATTTAGACTTTTTTAAATAACTTACAGGATGAGAACAAGACAGCATACAAATCCAATATTGACAAGGATATCCTGATAGCAAAAATGGTGCTCCAAACCTCCCTTGATATGGCCGACATGGCTTCAAGATTTCTTGCCACATCAGTTATCATGCAGAGTCTCCTGGCTGCATCTCTCAAACTTCCCTAGAGATGTACAAAACACCATTGGAGACATGCAATTTGAGGGCCAAGAGTTATTCTTGGCCAATGCTGACGTGTCATTGCATTCTCTAAAAGACTCAAGGGCAACCCTTAAAACACTTGGGATGTATATACTTCAGCAGAAGAAAAGAGTCAACTGCATGTATACGCCATGGGGTAGGATGGTATCCTATCTACTCCAAAGAGCCTACAACTTGAGAAGCTGTCAGAAACAACAAAAACGGAGACAACTGCAAGATCAGCAAACAACGCCTCAATCCTCCAACAGCAGGCAGATGTTTTGATCCATTGGTTGAGAGTTTGATGTCGTTTCTACCCGCAAGATGTTACTAATTCAGCCTGCTGCCTTTTTGCCATGCCTCCTGGTCCACCATAACAGACAAGTGGGCTCTGGAGGTCTTAGCCAAAGGCCTAGCAATCCTATTTCTCAAATTTCCACCAATCCAACTCCCTTCCCCATCCCTTTTCAGGGACCCCTCTCATAAGTTCCTCTTACAACAAGAAATAAACAAACTGTTACACAAGGGAGCAATAGAGATCGTCCCAGAACATCACAGGGGAAAGAGATTCTACTCCAGATATTTCCTCATTCCGAAAAAGTCGGGAGGATGAAGACCTATATTGAACTTGCACAGACTGAACAAATAGCTAAAAAACCCAACAATTTACCATGGTAACATTGGCAAAAATAATTCCTGCACTAGGAAAAGGAAATTGGATGATGTCCCTCAACCTTCAGGATGCATATTTTCACATAACAATAAGACCATTCCACAAGAAATTTCTCAGATTCATGTTAAACAATCAGCACTGTCAGTACCGAGCATTACTGTTTGGCCTCTCAGCAGTGCCCACAAGTTTCTCCAAAGTCCTGGCCATAGTGGTGGCACATTTAAGAAAATCAGGCATAGTAATCTTCCCCTACCTGGACAATTGCCTGATAGTAGCTCAAATGGAACAACAGGCCAAACAATCTACAAAGGTCACAATCAAACTCTTTATAAAGCTGGGGTTACAAATAAACATACAGAAGTCAAACCTGACTCCATCTCAGGAACTCAAGTTCATAGGGACCATTCTTGACTGCATACAAGCACAAGCTCAGCTACCTCTTACAAGATTCTATGCACTGGACCGTATTAGCACAATCTGTCATACACAGTGCCACAATATAAGCTAGGAAATGCCTACAATTGTTAGGTCACAAGTTGGCAACAACATACGTAGATCCTCACACAAGATTACACATGCAAACTCTGCAAACCTGGTTACACACATGCTTCCGCCTGCCTAGGCACTGATTGCAGAAGACCCTCAGCCTACAAACAAGATCAGGTATCAGAGGGGTAGCCGTGTTAGTCTGAATCTGGAGAAGCGGCGAGGGGTCCTGTGGCACCTTATAGACTAACCGAAGTGTTTGGAGCATAAGCTTTCGTGGGCAAAGACCCACTTCGTCAGATACATGCATCTGACGAAGTGGGTCTTTGCCCACCAAAGCTTATGCTCCAAACACTTCGGTTAGTCTATAAGGTGCCACAGGACCCCTCGCCGCTTCAAACAAGATCAGGTGGCTTGAACACAACCACCTCTGGTCGGGGGTTCCTTTCCACCAGGCTACTCCATTCATCCACATAACTACTGACACCTTGTCGAACGGATGCATACATGAAAGTCCACATTACTCAAGGGAGATGGTTTCCCACAAGTCGAGCATGCACATCAATATACTCGAGTTACAGGCAGTAAGAAGAACATGCAAATACTTTCTCCCCTTAATGCAGGGCAAAGCGGTCAGGCTATACATAGACAGCAATGCCTGCATATTCTACATAAACCAGCAGGGCAGTGCCAGATCATATCATGAAGCCATTTCACTATGGACATGGTGCATCCTTCATCATATTAGAATATCCGTGGTATATCTCCCTGGTGAACAAAATGCTGCAGCAGACCAGCTGAGTCGTTTTTTCTATTAGAAACATGAGTGGATAATACACCCTCAAGCCCTGAAATCCATTTTCTGCACATGGAGCTTTGCAGAAATAGACTTATTCGCAATATCACTCAGTTTTAAATGCCCCAAATATTATTCCAGGTTGGGCCTGGGTGAGAACTCCATGGACAACGCCATGACCAGCAACAGACCTCACAACTTATTATATGCTTTTCTGCCCTTTCCCTTCCTAGGGGAGGTCATTCACAAGATAAAACATGACCATCTTATTGCATGATTCCTTAAGAATTAACAGTGTAACCTTTCGCTTGCACCGACGAAGTACAAAAGATAATCCTCAGCTTTTGCAGAGCACTAGAAGAATTTACCTTTACAAATGGTGGGGTTTTGCGCAATGGGCTAACCACCAAACACTTCAGCCATGGTCAACACAGCTCACAATGGTCTTAGAGTACCTCCTTGCACTCAAAACACAAAATCTGTCTAACGCATCTATTAAGGTGAATCTGTCAGCCATATCAAGTAAGCATGATACTTGACAAACTCTTTTCTCTCACTTAAACACCAAAAAATTAATGAAAGGACTTAACAACACCTTTTCTCCAATAAAATCAACAGTCCCATCTTGGGATCTCAACTTAATACATTGACTCGCCCTCCATTTGAGAACATATGAACATAAGAACGGCTATACTGGGTCAGACCAAAGGTCCATCTAGCCCAGTATACTGTCTGCCAACAGTGGCCAATATCAGATACCCCAGAGGAAGGGATCACAACAAGTAATCCTCATGTGTGTCCCTCACCTGTCACCCATCTCCAGAGAAACAGAGGCTAAGGACACCATTCCTACCCCTCCTGGCTAATAGCCATTGGTGGACTTAACCTCCATGAATCTATCTAGCTCTTTTTTGAACCCTGTTAAAGTTCTAGCCTTCACCACATCTTCTGGCAAGGAGTTCTACACACTGACTGTGTGCTGAATGAAGAAAAACTTCCTTTATGTTTGTTTTAAACCTGCTGCCCATTAATTTCGTTTGGTGACCTGTAGTTCTTTTACTGTGGGAATAAGTAAATACATTTTATAGACCTTTATCATATCCCCCCTTAGTCTCCTCTTTTTCTAAGCTGAAAAGTTCAACTCCTTTTAATCTCTCTTCATATGGGACCTATTCCAAACCCCTAATAATTTTTGTTGCCCTTTTCTGAACCTTTGCCAATGCCAATATATCTTTTTTGAGATGAAGCATCTGTACACAATATTCAAGAAGTGGGAGTACCATGGTTTTATATAGAGGAAATATGATATTTTCTGCCTTATTATCTATCCCTTTTTTAATGACTCCTAATTTTCTATTTGCTTTTTTGACTGCCACTGCACACTGAGTGGATGTTTTCAGAGAACTATCCACAATGACTCCAAGATCTTTCCCTTGAGTAGTTGTAGCTAAATTAATCCCTATCATATCATATATATAGTAGCCCAATGTCTGTGAGTTTGTAAAGCGGAAATGCTGGCTGTTCCTTCTGGGCGGTGCTGTTGCCTGAAATGCTGGCTGTTCCATCTGGGCAGTGCTGTTGCTGAAATGCTGGCTGTTCCCTCTGGGCAGCCCATGCTGCATGGGGAG
>JANRFK010004893.1:12375500-12386097 GCA_030068395.1 Apalone spinifera | reverse complement strand
GTGCCTCAGTTTGGGTTTAATGTCACTGATCCAAATCATTACGGGTAATAACAGCGTTTTGTTTTTAAACCCAAGTTGTAGTTTTATACACTTAATTTTCTTTTGTGATTCTTTCTCTATCCTTTTGTTTTTTAACCCTTTTTTTTAATGTTTGCTTCTATTTGTTGATTTTACACCTATGATGGCTAAACAATTTAGCAATGCTATGCACATTGTAAATGGTGTACAGCAAAAATACAATAATAATACAGTGATACAGCAACAATAATGGTACAGCAAACAACAATTGGTTTTACATAATAGCCAAGTTTAAATTAATTAACAATGATTTCTAGCTGATTGCCAACTTAATTGTCCATATATGGGACATTCAAGTGAACAGTCTTTTGTTTAAACAGCACTTCATTTTTCTTTTCTTTTCTTGATACAAATTTCTTCTTGATAGGCATTTCTTCAGTGTGTGCTGGTATCTTTTAGTGTTTTGTGCTGTGATATCGTCTGGTGTTTTTGATCTGCGAACAGGTGGAAGCTGTTGGCTTCTAATTAAAGTTTGAATTCTAGAAGCCTCTGCTGATTGGCTGAGCCTTGGTGGGGGGAGGGACTTTCAGGCAGTCCAGGGCTTTACAAGGCTTCTTAGGAGCTTGCGAACAGGTGAGTGCTAACAGGGAGTTTACAGAGGGAGTTCTCAAAGTAAAGGAGAAGCAGATACAGGACTCTTGAGGGAAGTGAGTGGTAAGCAGAGATAGGGTCCAGAGTGACTTGGACAAATTGGAGGATTGGGCCAAAAGAAATCTGATGAAGTTCAACAAGGACAAGTGCAGAGTCCTGCACTTGGGACGGAAGAATCCCAAGCATTGTTACAGGCTGGGGACCAACCAGTTAAGTAGTAGTTCTGCAGAAAAGGACCTGGGGGTTACAGTGGATGAGAAGCTGGATATGAGTCAACAGTGTGCCCTTGTAGCCAAGAAGGCTAATGGCATATTAGGTTGCATTAAGAGGAGCATTGCCAGCAGATCCAGAGATGTGATTATTCCCCTTTATTCGGCTTTGGTGAGGTCACACCTGGAGTACTGTGTCCAGTCCTGGGGCCCCCACTACAAAAAGGATGCGGACGCATTGGAGAGGGTCCAGCGGAGGGCAACCAAAATGATTAGGGGGCTGGAGCATATGACTTATGAGGAGAGGCTGAGGGAGTTGGGTCTGTTTAGTCTGCAGAAGCGAAGAGTGAGGGGGGATTTGATCGCAGCCTTCAACTTCCTGAAGGGAGGTTCCAAAGAGGATGGAGAGAGGCTGTTCTCAGTAGTGACAGATGGCAGAACAAGGAGCAATGGTCTCAAGTTGTGGTGGGAGAGGTCCAGGGTGGATATTAGGAAAAACTATTTAACTAGGAGGGTAGTGAAGCACTGGAATGGGTTACCTAGGGAAGTAGTGGAGTCGCCATCCCTAGAGGTGTTTAAGTCTCGGCTTGACCAAGCCCTGGCTGGGTTGATTTAGTTGGGATTGGTCCTGCCTAGAGCAGGGGGCTTGATGACCTTCTGAGGTCTCTTCCAGCTCTATGATTCTATGATTCTATGATCTGGAGGATAAAACCTTAAGAAACTTCAGTTAGTTGACATAACCAAAGTTTTTGCTTTACTTCTATCTTGTTTTTAATAACCCAAATTTAATAAACAGGTTAGTTGAGTTTGTTTATAATAGGGGACAAGTCTTTTATAACATAACATAACTTTTGCTAAAATCAATACTCACAATGTTCCATGAGATGGTGTATTGCTTGTCCCTCAAAGTGTTTAGCAATTTTACCAAGTTTTTAATTTCCCTGTGATACCAATTCCACTTTTGTTAACTGTTTAAAAGCACAAAAGTTCCTTTAACATGCTATAACAGAAAACAGAATTTATATCAAAATGAATTTTTAAAACAGGTGTATATAAATACTTTGAGAATATTAAACATTCATAATGGTTTGTTGTGTTAGGAGTTCAAGGTGGAAACCTGCCGAAAAAGTTAGCTTTATACATTATTGCTATACCATTCTTATGAATGCATTTAAAAGTAAAAACAAGGGTATAAAATCCATACCAAAATTGACATTTTGTTAATGTTATCTGAACCTTAATATTGGACCTTTAATGTTAAGGATCTGGTCTCCCTTACATTTTCTTTGAATTAAAAAAAATTTAAAAAAAATAAAAAAACTTTGATTAATAAAAGAAAAAAAATTGTTTGCAATTGCATTCTTTCTTGAGACATGAAATATATGTACATATATTGTACCTGAAACCTTTCTGAACTTTGAAAAAAAATAGTATTCATAAAATGATTATACCCCAAATATGATGATAAAATAGTGTGGTACCACATTTAAAAAAAAAAAGAATAAAAATTGACTTTTGTTGCAACACAGTAAAAATAATAATAAAAAAAATAGTCACGTGACATACAAAATACAACAAAAACAACATATATGAGATACAGGACAACTTACAATTAAAAACAAATGGTGCCAACATTACATTTATAACTATACAAAATAAGAAAAAAAAAAGGTTAAACATTTAAATCAGCAAGTTATTACCTTATTTAAAACTATTAATAAAAATATATAAATTTCTATTAATATTTGCTAAATATCTTGTATCAATTTAGTAACTTATGGCATTGCTCTTTACTTTATATTAAGCTTTATTTTAAAACTCTGCTATACAGGTGTATTGAAATAAAAAAAGCCTATGTTTCAAATAAGAGTTAATAGTTAGGATTAGAAGCAGAGTCTGCATGTCTGTTGCTTAGCAACCTTATCTTCAGGAAAATTGGGAGTCATTCCAGCTGTTGCTTTCCTGAAGGGTTAAAATAATTAATTTATGGGAATTATTTAAAGTAAAATTTTACCTTACTTTTTTTTTTCTATTCTGTTTTATTTTTAACCTCTTTATATTTTAAAAATTGGTATAAAAACTAACTTTACTCGAGTCAAGAGAGTTTAACTTTTAAATTTCTCTTAAAATACAGGCAGCAGCAAATTAAGCAAACTGAGATGTAAAAATATCTTAAAAAGAAGGATGCATTTTAGCTGAGCGCAGATTATGCTTTCATGGGTTAGAGTAGTTGGAAACCTGTACCCTGGATTTTTATCCTGAGTTTAAGATTAGAGTGGGGGTAGTTACCTGCGCTTGTAAAAACTGAATTTGTTCCCCCAGTATCTGTTGCTGTTGTCTGCATGCTAGATGAATTATGGAAGTGCCCATACATGCTTCAGACAAGACTGAACACACATCATATTAGTAGCACAATCATGATTCAGACAGACCTGGTTTATTTACCTGCAGTAGTTGGTGATCTCCGCTCTTCATGTATTCCCTCCACGGCGTGATCTTCTCTCTCAACATCATGGCAGGACTCTCTATGGAGATCCAGTCAAGCTTCATCTCAAGGCTATTTCATGGCTCCACTATGCTGAAACATCCTACTCCAGCAGAGTAAAGCATATATTAATCAATAGTCAATGGGAGTCTATCAGAAAAACCTACACCTATCATGGAAAAGATTCTAAAAGTGGGTTCAGGAAGAACACAACATTCCATTTCTCACCACCCCTCTACCAATTGTACTGAACTACCTCCTTGAGCTATAGGAGTCAGGACTCTCTTCAGTTCAATAAAGGTTCACGCTGCCACAATTGCCATGTTTCAAACCTACAGATGGTAGCTTGCTCTTCTCTCATAGCAGGACCAAACAATTCTTAATGGGACTCCAAAACATGTTTCCTGCAGTGAGACTGCCTATTCCTGTGTGGGACCTCAATCATGTCCTTAAGAGTCTCACAAAGCTGCCTTTGAACCACTTGCTCATGGCTACACCTCTCGATGAAGGTGGCTTTTCTCGTAGCCATCACTTCAAGTATATGAGTTGGGGAAATAGCAGATTTGATGGCAAATCCCCCTACACAATCTCCACCAAAGACAGCTTAACACTCAGACCCCACCCAAAATTTCACCTTAAAGTTCCCACATCTTTCCATATTAATGAACCAAATACTTGTCTGCATTCTGTTCCAAGCCTCACAACAATGCAATCCAGGCACTGCTACACACCTGGATGTGTCAGCCTTTTATCTTGACTAAGGATGTTAAATACCAGTTAATTTACTAGTTGAGTAGTTGATGGAATTCCCATTGACTACTCGACTAGTCAATACTGCACTTATTCTTTCCTCCTTTGAAATGTACAAGAGCCCCCAGCGGGACTCCGCATGCAGCCTGGGGCCAGCGGGAAGTCCCGCTGACCCATGCACAGGACTTCCCGCTGGCTCTGGGCTGCATATGGAGTGCCAGCTTTGAAATATACAAGAGTCCCCAGCAGGAGTGCCCACATGGAAGCTGGGGTCAGCAGAGTCCCCAGCTGATCCCGGGCTCCACTTGGCATTTCAAAGTGGCAGCACTGCACAGAGCCCAGGATCAGCTGGGGGCTCGCCAGCTGACTGGGTTCCATGGAAATGCCGCAGGGCACCCGGGGTCAGCTAAAGAGTCCCCAGCTGACCCCAGGCTCCATGAGGCACTACCGCTTTGAAATGCTGCAGCAGCGTTTCAGAGGGGCAGTGCTGTACTAGTCGACTAGTCCTTAACAACCTTAATTTTGACAAGACAAAGCCCTAGAGGAAATCCATGAGACTCTTCATCTCCTTTCCTAAATGCTCAAAGGGACAAGATGTCTCTTCTCAGAGAGTATCAGAATGGATACTCTCTTGATGAGCAACTGTTAAACAATCTCTTTTATCCTTAACTCCGCGTAATGGTTGGTAGGGAATGGCCTCAATTCTTTAACAAAAAGAATAGGAAAGCAGAGGCCTTAGTCTTTTGGCTGGCCTGCACCTGAAGGAAGGAACCAAAGACCCTAGGTGGGGAGACAGCCCTTGTTTGGAGGGGCAGCTGGAAAAGAGGTTTTAGGGTGAGTTTGAGTAAGTTTGTACTGAGGTTTCAGTATAGCTAATTAGCTAAGCATTTTTGTTTCTTTTGATTTGTAACCTAGTTTGCTCTGCCTGTTCTTGCTTATTATCACTTAAATCCTACTGCTTCTACTTAATAAATTCATTTTTATTTTTTATGGAACTCAGTGAAATAATTGTTACCGGGGGAGGTGGGGGACAACCAGTGTCGCCTTTTCATTATTAAAAGTGGCTTACCCTTATCTAATACTTTGGGGTTTGAGCCCAACTGGGGAGTGGTATTTCATGAAACTGGGCCCTAAACTGCACTCTCCTTGGACCTAAAGAGGTTCAGTGTTTGTACGGCTTCTCGGGGGGCGGGGGGGCAAGAACCTCAGCTCGGGGTCTTGGCTGAGGGTGACCAGTGGAGCAGGCCCAGCAGGACTGGGAGGTGAGGAGCCCCAGAGAGTGGGAAGGCGAGTGGCAGTGGCCATGTCAGTACTCTGGGAGCCACCCCCGAGGGGTTGTCTGTGACCAACCCCGTCACAGCTGCCACCTATCATTATAGCTCATTCCACCAGACCAGTGGCTTCCACCACAGCTTTCTTGAACAATGTTCCACCAGAGGATATCTGCAGAGTGTCAACCTGGTCCTCCAAGCATACATTTGCCAAACATTATGCTCTGACCTCCAGCCTAATTCCAGCAACATAAGTGGGCCAGTTGGTCCTATCTATAGTCAGGGCAGGGCTCCAAAACCTACAGGGACAGGACAGACACTGCTCTTTAGTCACCTAGAGTAGAGCACCCACAGGGACATCACTTGAAGAAGAAGAGAGAGTTACTCACCTTGTGCAGCAATGGGGGTTCTTTGAGATATGTGTCCCGATGGGTACTCCACCACTCTCCCTCCTCCCTTACTTTGGAACCTCTTTGGGGCTATAGCCCAAGTAGAGCAGGAATGGAGGCAACATGCTGCACATGCAACTAACAGACACTAATGGCATGAGGGGACACCATTGCGCATGCGTGGTATGGCAGCGCACTGCTAGAAGAAATCTCCAGTTGCCAGCATAAGGATGCACCAGCACCTAGCGTGGAGCACCTAGAGGGACGCACATCTCGAAGAACCCCCATTACTGCTCAAGGTGAGTAATTCTCTCTTAACTCTTTTTTAAGGTCTGAAACTATCAGGACCTACCCTGATTTGTCCCCATCATAAAATACAAAGTTAAATCCACTTCTGCTCTCCTTGGACTTGATCTGTCATCTCTTTTAAGCATCCTTTAATCCCCAATTAAACACCTCCCAGAACTCTCCACTGGAAATCTGATTCCTGCCCTTTTGTCAGCCTGCTCTATTCCTAGTCTTTGTTTCTCTCCTGGCCTCTTGTAAGACTTCTCTATTTATGAGAGGTTCCCAAGACCTCAGAGCAGTAACCGTGTTAATCAGTAACTAAAAAACTTTAAAAACCACATTGGAAATAGTTGTGAGATAATTTATATCTTCAAGTGAGTGGCTCAGCTGTGGGTGGGCACCCGCATGGCCCCACAATATGTCAGCATCTTTATGGCTGACCTTGAATGTTTCCTCAGCTCTTGACCCCTAGAACCTCTACGTACGGTACACTGATGACACCTTCATCATATGGACCCACAGGAAGGAGACCCTTGAAGAATTCCACAGGGATTTCAACAACTTCCACCTCACCATTAACCTTAGCCTGGACCAGACTACACAAGAGATACAGTTCATTGACATTGCAGTGCACTTAAATGTCGTCCACATTTTCACCACCTTATATCAGAAATCTATCGATTGTTATACATACCTAAATGCCTCTAGCTTCCATCCAAGACACATTTCTCAATCAATTGTTTACAGACAGGTCCTAAGATACAACCAGGCTTCTTCCAATCCCACAGACAGAGACAAACACCTACATGATCTCTATGAGGCATTCTAAAAACATAAATACCCACCCGGGAAAGTGAAAAAACAGATTGACAGAGCCAGACAAGCAGACAGAGCCAGACAAGGCATCAGCTTCTTCAAGATAAGACTAACAAATAAAATATCGGAACACCACTGGTCATCACCTACAGCCCCCAACTTAAACCCCTCCAGCACATCATTAACAATCTACAACCTACCCTGGAAAATGACCCCTCACTCTCGCAGGCCTTGGGGGACAGGCCAAGCCTCACCTACAGAAAACCCCCTAACCTCAAACAAATTCTTTGTAGCAACCATGAGGCATACTTCCATCATACTTAACCAGGAACCGACTCCTGCAATCAACTCCAGTGCCAGCTCTGTCCACACACCTATACAAGTGACGTCATCACAGGACCTAACCACATAAGTTACCACATCAGAGCCTCATATAACTGCACATCCACTAATGTGATCTATGCCATCAAGCATCAGCAATGCCCCTCTCCCATGTATATTGCCCAAACTGGACAGTCTCTACAACTAAGGATTAATAAACACAAATCATATATTCAATATGTAACAAACAGAAACCTGTTGGGGAACATTTTAACTTTCCCGGGAACTAATTAATGGATCTAAAAGTGACTATACTATTACAAAGCAATTTCAAAAACCCAGCTCGACAGAGAAGCTGTGGAGCTTGCCTTCAAATGCAAATTTGACACCTTTAATCAAGGTCTGAACAAAGACATGAACTGGTTAGGCAGCTACAGTCAATACTTTAATGACATCAAAAGTTAAGTATCGGGCACTTACAGCCTACTCTATTAGCCTCATTTAGCCCAGATACTCTCAGGCAGTGGTTCCCAAACTTTTTGGTATCACGTCCCCTTTTTGATTTTTGAGAACCCCCCCCCCGCCCTCCACCCCCCCCCGCCTCCCATAGCAGCAAAACTTGTTGAGAAAAAAAAAAGGAACTGACTGGGGCCGAAAACCAAAAATAGCAGTGAAACTTAGCTGGGGGGGATTGATGGGGGGAAGAGGCTGGGTCGCCTCATGCCCCTCCTCCCCCGGAATTTCTTCATGCCCACCTAGGGGGGCACGCCCCCCAGTTTGGGAACCCATGCTCTGTGGAGGTTTTTTTTGAAGAACACCTCTGTATACCTCATTTTACAAGGAATAAGAGGGCTTCTGAAAGAGGGTTTTTTTCCCAACATTTGGCCCCATGTAGAAGGAGCCAAATATCGGAATATCCTCTTCCAGAAAAAGAATGATATGCAAATGCGAGCGCAATTTGCATACCTTCGTTGAAAAAAAATCCACAAATAGTGTGGTAGCATTTTAAAGACTAACAAAACATGTAGATGGTATCATGAGCTTTCATGGGTACAGCCTACTTCTTCAGATGACTGGAGTGTTGGGTCTCTAAGGTGCTGCAGGACCATTTGTTGTTTTTTAAGTTCTCTCCCAAGGGTTACTTTCCTGATCTCTCTACTCTCTAATTCCAGAAAGTGGCTGCAGAAGTCCTTCCTCTCTTCTCTACAGCCTCCTTCTTTCTTTTTCTTTCCTCCCATTCTCTCCCCCCCTCAATGGTGAAGCAGGTTTAACTGTATAGTTTGCAGGCACAACTAGCTATATTTCCTAATTAAATACTTTACAGTTTATATTTTTTTCTCACTCTGCCCTGAGTCTTTCAAATAATGCAATATATTTCTAAAACACCCACTCTTGGCTCCAAGTGGGATGCTATTAACAACAAAATAGGCCAATTGCCAGCAGGCCATTATCACATATGGTGCAGCCTTGCTCAAGAAAAGACATGCATCTGTTACCATTATACACCATTAGACGTAGTTGCTTAAGCTGGCTGCATATATACAATAGGTATCCGGGCAATATTGGCATTATATATTTGCAGGATATTTACTCACAGCTAGCACACTTAAGTGTTTTAACCCACCTTATAGTATTATTATGCATACTTATAGCAGTGTTGATACTTTTATGGCTGACTCTGTCTCTATACAGCAAGTGGTTTCTTGTGTGGCTCATATTAAAGAGCAGTTAAGTTGGTACATTCCTGACCAAATGTTTTATCGCTGCAGACTCAACTTGGTCGAAGGGGGGAGTCTGAGGGAGCCTGCACTACCCTGCCTTGGCAATAAATGGTGATGTCTGCCTTGTCCAAAGTGTGGATTTCTGGCCTGTCTCAAGTCTGGTGTAACAAAACACGCAGACAAGGCCTGAGAGTCAGGAATTATTTTGCATAACAATGCAGATTAAGCCTGGTATGCGAGACCACATCAAGAACACAGGACAAGCAGCCTTGTACTGGTACTTCTGTTCTGATAGTCAAAAAGTACAGATGCAGCCATGAAACTGTTAACTGCGTACAGAGCAGCAGGATGTACCCCAAATAGGGCACTGGGCTTCTTACATATCCTACACAATATGTAATCAATTGGTAAATCATATATATAGTAGCCCAATGTCTGTGACTCTGTAATGGTGTAACATTGTCTGTTGCCTCTGGGCGGTGCTGTTGCCTCGGTAATGTCCTTCACCTCCCACCATGGCATTTGGCTCCGCGGTCCCCATGCAGCACCCTGCGCAGAAGTCAGCCGAGCGCCAAAGTGGGAGGTGAAGGGGAGTGGGGCGGTAACGTACATGGCCAGGGGGCAGGGCCTGGATGAGCATGCATCCCTGATAGAGACAGAGAGGAGGGCGGAGGAGAGCAGAGGAGACAAGAGAGTAGGCGAAGGAGAGTGGAGAGAGAGTGAGAGGCAGAAGGAGGAGGAGAAGAGAAAGAGAAAGATGGAGAGAGAGGCAGGAGGTGGAGGAGAGCTGAGGGGGGGGGCAGTAGGAGGAGGAGAGAGAGAGACGGAGTGAGAGACTGGAGGCTCAGGAGAGAAGACCGAGATAGAAAGGGAATAGGACATGGAGAAGAGACCCGAAAATCCCATCTTATGATGGGCTAATTGGCTAGTATTATTAGGACAACCAAGTCTCTCTTTTCTATAAATTGGGTTTAGTAAGAACAATCGATGGGAGGGAATGGACAGGATCTACCCACACATCCTGCTCCAGGTAACTAGAAGTGATTAGGCCCTTCAAACAGGCTACATCAGTGGTGGCGTTCCTATGGGTGGGAAAAGATGGAACCATGACCTCCTGCCTGGCACTGTAGGTAGCATACGGGTGAAGTATAAGTGGATTAGGCTTTATTATTGTATATAGTAGATCTTTTAGTAACTGCTTTTGCATTGCTTTGTGCTGTATTATTTGCTTTAGAATTTCTAGTATTTAGGTTTAAATTGTATAGTAATTGATCTTGAGGCTTGTAAACTTAAACAACTGTATTAACTGCTTAAACCTTGCAATAAATAAGAAACTGCCTAAGAAGCCCTGAAGTGTATTGGTTTCCCTTGGATCTAAAATAAATAGAACCACACGACAGCTGCTAGAATTCACATTTGTCAATCAGATCAACCCCCAACATGGAAAACACTTACTCTTGGATACTGTAATTGTATTAATCCAATTGTTACCAACAGGGCAATCCTGATTTTTAAAGATTAAAAAATAAGTGGCATAGTTGAAACATTTAGGGTATTTCTACACATGATTGGAATGTTTGTATGGATGGGTACAGCTTGCTCAGGAAGGATAGAGAGGGAAAACAGGGAGGAGGTGTTGCCTTATACATTAAAAATGAACACACTTGCACTGAGGTGG
>JANRFK010004893.1:12365372-12375400 GCA_030068395.1 Apalone spinifera | reverse complement strand
ATTTGCATCCCTTTTACGGAAAAGGGATGCAGTCTAGACACAGCCCATGTGTCTTTTTCAATCATCTGTGACCTCCGCCGATCTCCACAAGTTTTCAGAGATAATGACCATGGGCTCTGCAATCACGTCAGCCAATGCCTTCAGATGCATTAGATCTGGCCCCATGGATTTGTGTACGTCCAACTTCTCTAAATAGTTCTTCACCTGTTCTTTCTCCTTTGAGGGCTGCCCACCTCCTTCCCATACTCTTTTGCCTAATGCAGTAGTCTGGGAGCTGAACTTGTCCACAAAGATAGAGGCAAAAAAAGCATTGAGTACTTCAGCTTTTCCCACATCATTTATCACTAAGTTACCTCCATCAGCTAATAAAGATCCCACACCTTCCTTGACCACCCTCTTATTGCTAACATGCCTATAGAAACCTTTCTTCTTACCTTCTATAACCCTTGCTAGCTGCAATTCCAGTTGTGCTTTGGCCTTCCTGATTACATCCCTGTATGCTCGAACAATATATTTATACTCCTCCCTAGTGATTTATCCAAGCTACCACTTGTTGTTAGCTTCCTTTTTGTGTTTAATCTTACCAAGAATTTCACTGTTAAGCCAAGTTGGTCACCTACCATATTTGCTTTTTTTTTTAACTGAGCATCAGGTTGGTTTATTCCTGTGCTTTCAATAAAGCTTCTTTAAAATACTGCCTGCTCTCCTGGATTCCTTTCCCCTTCATGTTAGAATCCCAGAGGATCCTGCCATCAGTTCCCTGAGGGAGTCAAAGTCTGCTTTTCTGAAATCCAGGGTCTGTATTTTGCTGCTCTCCTTTCTTTCTTTGGTCAGGATCCTGAAACTGATCATCGCATGATCACTGCTTTCCAGGTTGCCACCCACATCTACTTCCCCTACTAGTTCTTCCCTGTTTGTGAGCAGCACAAGCTGTGCAAGGCCCCTGGTCGGTTCCTTCAGCACTTATACCAGGAAGTTGTCCCCAACATTCTCCAAAAACGTCTTGAATTGTCTGTCTCCTACTGTGTTGGTCTCCCAATAGATGTCAGGCTGCTTAAAGTCCCCCAGGAGAACCAGGGCCTGTCATCTGGAGCATCACACCTGTTGCTCTCACCTCTAAACTTAACCCAAAGACTCTCAACAGGCTTTTCTCCACTTTACACTGGAATTCTGAGCAATCATACATTGCAACTTCTAGGTAAGCAGTTCCCATATATGCCACAGAGAACTTTGGGAATGGAAAGCTAGTGATCTGCGAAGTCAAAAAATGAAGAGGGAGGGAGTCCACAAGATAATTTTACTATTAAGAGATGGAGCTCTCTGTGAAAAGCATTGGGAACCACTGTCACACAATCTCAGCAATTCCCTCAATATAGCAATTCCTTTAAAAAATAAAAATATTTGGTTTACTTCCATTATAATGTAGAAATCAATTCTCGTAGAAACTCTGTATTGTTTGTTTCACGTTTTGGCAGTTTTGTGTAAAGTGGAACCTAAAGGGAAATTCCTGTTATTGAATGTCACATTAGGAGTGAAGGGTTATGCAGGGAAGGAGCCACATCCTATGTCAGCGGTACTTGTTTGCAATTCTGGTCCCTAAAGGCATTGCTAATACCATTAAATGTGTTTTTAAAGTTACATTTGTAAGAGCCAGATCAACTAGTATAAAAAACTTTTTCTGTTTAATGCTAATTTATACACCATCATCCAATATTGCCAAAGGAAGACTAACAATGAAAATAAATAGGAGTGCAACTCTATTTACAAAACTAAGCAGACATTTTAAATCCTCCACAAGGAGCTATAGAATCTAGGTCCTAGAATCTGGGATAAAATATAGCCTTACAGAGATTTTATGGCCAAATAAAGAAAAGAATGACTAACATTTTAGATTCCAATACAATAGGAAATATAGTCATAGGACACAACCCTTTGAAATACGAGCACAGCATATTCATATGGGAGAAATGGACCATCATTATAGATGTATGCAATCATCAATCTGCATCTTAAACTAGGGCTGGCTGCAAGACGAAAGTGAGGGCTTGGGAGAAGGAGGTGGGGGTAGGAGAAAATGTAAAACTGCTGTAAGGGAAACCAGCATGGTGACTGACTCATCACACAGGAAAAAGAGGTTATAAAAGGTCAGCCTGGGCTGGGACCTTCTTCTGTTATTCATGGAGCAGGATAGGCAGCACCCATCCTCTCTCCCTATTCTGGTGATAAATCTACCAGGTTATTATATCTGCAATGGGCATTAAGCTAGCTGTCCCATGGAGGGGACTGAGAAGGAAGTTCCCTTTCTACCATATTGGCCTAGGTGCAGTTGGGGGTTTTTTTTGCCTTCCTCACAGCAAGTTCAGGCGGGGGAGGCGACAGCCACACTGGGCCCAGGGGCAATGTGTTGGGGTAGGGGGAAGATGGCTCTATGCTCCCAGGAGGGGGTGGGGCCTGTGGATGAAGGGCTGGGGCTGGGGCAGTGAGCATGCCACACCAGCTATCCCAACACTGCCCAGAATGTGCCCCCTGGTCCCTTGGCAGTGATTTAAAGAGTCCAGGACTCCAGGTGCTGCTGCTTCTCAGTAGCAGCAGTGGCAGCTTGTAGCCCTGGGCTCTTTAGAATCACTGGGCCCCAGTGCAGTTCTATCCTTCTCCACCACTGATGGGCCTGGGTTCAGGTGGATCCTGTTCATGCAGAACATGATCAGTATGGCATAATTCATTATTTAAGTGTGTCAAGACTGTTTCCCACTCTGGCACTTTGAATGCAGAAGGTGGGGGCCCATAAGACACCTTAATATACCCTGTCACCAGAGGCTTCTGCTTAAAACATTCCCCAAGGACAATTCCTTAACCCCGGATAGTATGCTGCCACCACCCAAATGCAGTAACCCCTTTCAGAACCCAGGAAGCTGCACTTGGAAATTTCTTCCTGTTGGGTACTCCCAAGCACTTTAACCCTCTCTCAGGAGACACCTTGAAAAAAACCTGTAATTTCTTAACAGCTCAGTCTCAGAGGCATGTGCATGCAGAACCTCCTGCCCTCTGAGACATAGGAATCAGATCATAGTCTTAAAAATGTGATTTTTATCAACAAAAAGCATTACTTCGTTGGTAGGTATTACAAAGCAACTGAACAAAGGCAGATTGAAAAACACAGAGAATTAGTCCCCTGCAATTCAGTTTTTTAAAAGTTACTGTGTACAGGGAGGGGAACATGGACTTAGCATTCAACAAACCCTAAAATAAAGAAAATATTTTATGTCTGTCTAAACATTCCATACTCAACTCACATCTTTGTTGTTCTAAGGTTTAGACCTTCCTTAGGCATGAATATTGCTAGAAATTCCATGCCTTGTTCATAGCATAGCTCATCTTTCCCAGCTCTTGGTCTAATCTCACAAAAGACTGCAGCAGGGAGGTCTTGCTTTTCTTACACTCTTTTTATTAGCTCTCCTGGCTCCCTGCCAACACTTCCTGGAGACTCTTAAGGATCCACTGTATCTGGATTTAACCTTTACACAGGCAATTTAGTTAACTCAATGTCTGGGATGTCCAGAAAAGGTAGTTCCCTTCCCATTCATCGCATGCCCCCCCAAATCACCAACAGTACTAGGCAGTCTAGTCTACACTGACTGTGATTTCTTCTTGAAGTCTAGGAGATGACATAGTTAATAATATACAGGCACATACTAAATTCACTAGTGAATACATGAAGAACTAAACAAGATCCCTCACATTCATGGAATACTATGACTCAGATTAATGGAACAGTTTTCTCTGGCTGAGTTTTGGAAGCTCTCATGGAAGACTACATCAGTCACTTTGTTACAAGTCACTTTTCAGGAGCTTCCATTTCAAAATCAAAGTCTTGGAGAGCCAAGCTCCACTTCAGGAGTTTCTTGTTAGTATCTATGTGACGTCACTTCAGTGCCAAATGGTCAGCCTGCAGTTGAAAGCGCTGTCCCCAAATATTTTGGCATAACTTTTCCAGAGCATACACAATGGTATGACATTCCTCCGGTGAGAGACCAGTGGGTTTCCCTCTCAGAGATCTTCTTTCTGAAAAAGACGACAAGGTGGTATTGTTGATCTGGCCGTGTCTGCAACAAAACTGCTCCCACACCATGCTCTGACATCCATTGTGACAAGAAAAGTTTCTTGTAGTCTGGGGCCCTTAGTACAGGGTCAGACAAAAGGGCAGTCTTAAGCTACTTAAAAGCTTCCTGACATGCCCCAATTCACTTAACTCCATTTGGTTGCTTCTTCCTTTTCAGGCCTGTCATGAGAGCAGCAATCTCACTGTAGTGTTATACAAATCGCCTATAATATCCTGCCAACCCTGGACCTGGTTTTTGACTTAGGGACAGGCTAATTTTGGATAACCTCTACTTTAGCCTGTAGAGAGTTGATAGTTCCTTGATCCACCTGATGTTCAGGGTAACTCACCCTGCTTAGGCCTATTTTACACTTTCTAGCCTGAACTGTCAGCCCTGCCTCCCTTATGTGTAGAAAACAGCATGGAGATGCACTAGGTGTGGCTGTATATGGATTCATGGGCAGACCATCATCCAGATTGGCTACAGCAAATTCACCAAATCCATCTAGCAGATTAGCTACAAGTTTGCGGGTGCATTTCACAGCCCAAAATGTGTAATTTAGCTGACTCATCCAATTGGTCTTTGATCCTGCTCATTCCAGCATGGCCACTACTTTACCCTGTACTTAGGATGCCAGTCCTCCTTGTGCTCACAAGGAAGTCTTTCTATAAAAGTCCTTTCGCATAAACCTGGACCTGTTAGAAGAGCTGAGAGGTATTGGCTAGCTCCAGGTCACCATCCAAGCTCTCTTGAGGCTCTCATCTGCTTCCTGTTCTGCCTGAAACTGCTCTCTCGACACTTAAATTTGCTAGGATGTTTTGGGAGATCTGTGAATGCAGGTGCAATATAAATGTAATATTACCATAATGCATTTTTAGAAACCTCAAAACCCTCCAAAAATGTTCAAACGTGGATATCCATGAATCCATTTTGAAATTAAATTTTTGTCATTCCCTTAATTCTGAAAAAAGGAAAACCCTGCAATCTCCATCATCATTCTTGGGAGATCAATATTAATCAGTTTTCTATCAGAAAGCATGCCTTTTGAAGTATAACTGTTTTGCTTAGTTCATTTGACTTTGTTTTCATATTTTTCTCTTTCTGTAGAGAGACAATTCCATTTTATTTACCATTGCAATTATAATATACATTTTGGGATGTCTCGGTTGGTTTGCATCTTTTATAGACTTTGAAACAATACTTTTATTGGGGTTTTTTTTCATTGAAAGAATATCTACTGAACTGTACCAGAGTAATTATAGCATAAACTAGGATAGCTCCATTAATGTCAACACAGCGCTGCCAACTGATGCCATTTGATGATCTGCCTTCGTATTATGTGAACTAGGACAAATACAAGTTGAATGAGGTCACTCTCTTCCCAACAACTTTTTCCTCTCTCAAGAGTCAAAAGCATTACAGCATAATGCCACACACAATTTGAACATAAAAAAACTACAACCGCAAGCAAACATAATGCATAGAAAGGACTAACATCTGTCAGAATCTGCCCAACAAAGCAGAAAAAGGCGAGTTGCCAATGGGTGTGCATTGCTAACCCCCAAACCCAGCATTGCTAACCCCAAACATTGAAAAATGACAAGTCAGCCACCCCTCCAGATGATGAGATTGGCTTACAAATGAAGAGGTTTTTTTTAAAAAAAAAGCATAAATGTGAAGTTTATTTTTAATCACCTGCGTTGTGAACCTTTAAGCTGCATTTGCCACATTTTCCCAACTTCTTCATAACCATGAGGTCTAAAAACTTATTAATTCATTAATGAAATCAGAAATGCTCACTTAATCACATGCCTTCAGGAACTAGGGCATTCAGAAATACACAAATGATAAGATTTATGATAAAATCATGACAATTATCAACACTTCTCAAATGAATAAAACCGCCTTTTGTCTGTGCAAAGGAGAATACGTTTGTAGGGAAAAATACAATTGCAACTATAATAAATAATAATACTATTACAATATTTGTTCTGGTTGTGCCTTTGGCAGAATGGCAGTGTCTGATTTCTCTTTCTTTGTTTAACACTCCCACCCCCAATAAACTGAAGTTCGCAAAAGTATTCCGGGGATTAGTAATGGTAATAGGCTTTCTCAGTGAAGTAGTTCTAGTCTAGTGTGTAAAATTCAAGTTCTCACTCTTTCAATTTAATGAGTTTAATAAAACTTAATGGAACATTTTTAAATTTAATGGAGCTCTTTGAAATGTGAAACAAAGGAAATTCAACTCCTCATAGTAGAAAACTGGGACAGCTGACTGGAAGCACAAGAATAGCAGAGGTCTCTCAATAAATGTTTAATGTGCCTCTGAAGTTCATGTATTTATTTTAATGGTGGGATACCCAGACATTAGTAAGGCATTTGATACGGTCTCGCATGATCTTCTTATCAATAAACTAGTCAAATACAATTTAGATGGGGCTACTATAAGGTGGGTGCATAATTGTCTGGATAACCATTATTATAGTTATTAACAGTTCACAATCATGCTGGAAGGGCATAACAGGTGGAATTCTACAGGGGTCTGTTTTGGGGCCAGTTCTGTTCAATATCTTCATCAACAATTTAGATATTGGCATAGAGAATATGCTTATTAAGTTTGCAGATGATACCAAGCTCGGAGGGGTTGCAACTGTTTTGGAGGATAGGGTCATAATTCAAAATGATATGGACAAACTGGAGAAATGATCTGAGGTAAATAGGATGAAGTTTAAGATGGACAAATGCAAAGTACTCCACTTAGGAAGGAAACGGTATCAGTTTCACACTTAGGCTATGCCTATACTGCGCTGTTTTGCGCAAGAAATATGCAAATGAGGTGAAGCGTGGAATATCACCATGCCTTATTTGCATAATTGAGTGGCCATTTTTTGCACAAGAAGCTTTAACGCAAAACCCCCCATCTTGAGCAAGAGCCAGTCTTCCTGAAAAAATGCAGAACAGCTCTTGTGCAAGAGGGGTTTTTGCGCAAAAAGGAGCTGTGTAGACTGCTCCTTCTTGCGCAAAAAGTGGCCACTCATTAATTATGCAAGTGAGGCATGGCAATATTCCAAGCTTTGCCTCATTTGCATATTTATTTTGCAAAACAGCCATAGCCATACAGAATGTGAAGTGACTGTCTAGGAAAGAGTACTGCAGAACAGGATCTAGGGGTCACAAAAAAAGCAAACATGATTCTGGAGTGTTGTGAGCAAGACATGAGAAGTCATTCTTCAGCTCTACTCTGCACTGATTAGGCCTCTATTGTGTCCAGTTCTGGGCACCACCTTTCAAGAAAGATATGGAGAAATTGGAGAAGGTTCAGAGAAGAGCAACAAGAATGAATAAAGGTCTAGAAAACATGAGCTATGAGCTAATGTGATCTATGCCATCAAATGCCAGAAATGCCCCCACTGCCATGTATACTGGCCAGACTGGACAGTCTCTATGGGAAATACATTCCTGTGAAATTCTTCAAGGGTCTCTTTCCCGTGGGTCCATATGATGAAGATGTCATCGATGTTCGATGTTATCGATGTAGGCATGTTAGAGGGCGAGAGCTGTGCTGGTGACTTAAAGATACAAATTGTCTTAGAATCAGAAGTAGTTGTGGGTGAGGACAAAGTCGCAGAGCTCTGTAACTAGGTGTGCAGTAGTGTCATCAGGAATGGTGTTCCTGATAGCTGGTAATCAGTCTTCACGTGGCATGTTGGTGCAGAGAGCTTCTACATCCATGGTGGCCAGGATGGTGTTTTCAGGAAGATGACTGATGTTTTGCAGTTTCCTCAGGAAATCGGTGGTGTCCCCAAGATAGCTAGAAGTGCTGGTAGCACAGGGTCTGAGGAGAGAGTCGATATAGCCAGATAATCTTGTTGTAAGTGTGCCAATGCTTGAGATGATGGGTCGTCCGGGATTTCCAGGTTTGTGTATCTTGAGTAACAGATAGAAAATTCCTGGTCTGGGATTAGTCTCTATGGGAAAGAATTAATGGACACAAATCAGATATCCAAAAAAGCAACACACAGAGACCTGTTGGAGAACACTTTAACCTGCCCAGGGTACTCATTAATGGATCTCAACGTCACAATGTTGTCTCTGACCAATTCCACAAGCCAAATATGCAGGGAAGGGTTGGAACTTAACTTCATTTACAAGTTTGATTCTTATCAAATTGGAATGAATAAAGATATCAGCCAGCTCGCACACTACTTTCCACATCATAATGACTTAAGCAACCAAAGAAACAATGGGTACTTATAGAGATGCAAATTGTTCATATCAGCCTCTTGTAACCTGAACAATCCAAATCACTATTTTTTCTCCTCCCACCCTTATTTATTCTTGGATCTGGACTTCTAATACTCCAGTCATCTGAAGAAGTGGGTTGTACTCACGAAAGCTCATGATACCATCTACATGTTTTGTTAGTCTTTACGGTGCTGCTAGAGTATTCCCTGTTTTTAAAGTTTTCCTAGTTACAGACTAACTTGGCTACCCCTCTGAAGCTTATTACCTTTAGCATCATTTATAGGTTTGCCTTTGCTGGCATTGGTCTATTTTATATGCTACAGTCTTTCTCTGCTTCATATAATGACAAATATAGCAACAGAGAGGCAGGTGAGCTGGGAAGTGTAGGACATTACAGCAAAGACCTGGGGACATTAGTTTTGAACTGCAACAGCAGGGGAAGAAAATCCACAAGGGCTAGCTAGAAGTGATTGATTATGTTTAAAGATGGAAAGGAGACATTTGATATGTGTTTAATCAGGCTGCAATTTTATTATTAAATGTCTGAAACTACGCAGCAGATTATATGTGGAGTGTATGTAACGCTCCTTGTTTTCTCATAAATCACCAGGGGGGGGATGCCTTTACTAGATGACCCATGGTTTTCTGGCCAGGATCTGGATGCCTCCTCTGACTGGGCCAGAGGGCAGTCCCTCTGGACATGCCCTATCGCCTACCAAAGGAAGCACCAGCTCCCCCCCCCATTGAATAATGGACCCGGTTAAGGGCCCCCTGGTAGGACACCAGAAAGGACCCCTCCAGTGCCTCCTCACCACTCGCCGCTGATGGCATTTGAAGTTACACCTGCCGGTGGAAGGACAAAACATGGCAGAGGGCGGGGTCCTTACAGCCCATTGGGACAGGGCTGATGGTCTATATAAGTTTCCCTAGGGTGGAGAGGGCAGATAGAAGGGTGGCATTGGGGAAAGAAGGGCAGGACGGCATTGAGGACCACCCATATGCTCAGGTCCTCCAGTGGCTCAAGGAGCACATGCATGCTCCTCTCCACTGCCTCATAGACAGGGGCCTCTGAGGAAAGGAAGACCACCACCTTCCTGTACATTTTGGTGGCTGCCTCCATGGCCGAGGCCCCCACCATCCTCACCAACGCCCAGATGTATGTTTCAACGTGGGGTGAGACAGGGACCAGGAGGCAGCGGATGCCGTGCTTCCTGTTCAGGGTGGGAAAGGGGCTGATAATATGGTGGCACACAGGAGGACAGCAGTGGCTACCTGGGTGTATGCTCTGGGGGCCGCAGGTAGATCACCCCCAGAGCTGCTGGGGGGAACAACAGGGGAAGTAGGGGCTGCAGCAGGTGTCAGAGCCACAGCAGGTGGGGCGTGGAGGATTTGGCCTTCTGGGCCGGGCTTTTACCCTTTTTCTTCCCTTGGCCCTTTTTATCAGCCAAGATTGAGGCTCTTCCCGAATCTGGGGAGCATCGGCCATGGCAGTGGCAGAACCTAGGCCGGGGGTCGGGGGATCAGCTGCAGCAATTTTTGGGTTCGGTGTCAATGGGGCGAACGTGGGGTTAACAGTGGTGAGGGTGAGGGTCTCATCCATTACAAGTGGAGGTCTTGGAGGAGGCACAAGTGGCAGGGAAGGGGACAAGGGGCAACCACTCCTCCCCACCAAGCAGCAGGCAG
>JANRFK010004893.1:12220575-12240024 GCA_030068395.1 Apalone spinifera | reverse complement strand
ATCACATTTTTCCACCTACAGCACTAGTCCCTGATGGAAACATAAAGCATACAGAGAGGAAAAGCACTAAGTGACACATGACAACTTACTAATTTTTTTTAAAAGAAGGCCTCATGCACGGCATGAATTTTTCTTTACAAAGGCCATGTCGCCTCTTTCCCCAACATACTGTGCTCATCCACGCAGCAGGCCCGCCCCCCCATGTGCTGTGGCAAAGAGGGCCATTTTATTCGCAGTGCTACATGAATAAAGTGCCTGTGTAGAGACATATATACATAATCATTTTCTTTTGATATTAAGAAATGAGAACAGAGCACTTTAACCATAAAAAGAGAAGAGATGGACCTCAAGAGAAAAAAAAAGTAAAGAAAAAAAAAGTACCTGAATTGGTGACCTGATATTGGCACGTCAGCAGCAGCAGAGGAAATAAAATGTTTGCAGCATGCATAGAAAAAAAAAGAAAGCATTTTTGCTAGTTGCGGGACAGATCGTAAGCAGGGACAGAAGGGTTGTATAATTTTTGTGGTGGTAAGAAAAGGATCTATTCCACCTATGACCTCTGTTTGAAACTGATTCAGGAGTGAGGCCTGGCCGGTTTGGGGGGCGGCCAGGATGACGGGTGCACAGTGTAGGAAAACGCTCAGCATTGTGGCCAAGTGTTGGGGTGCAGGGGCTGAGGTGCACATAAGAGCGCTGGGGGAGGGGGTATGAGCTTTGGTTTGGGACTGGCGATGATGTATTTCTGGGGGGAAGGGGGGAAGCGAGATGGGCCAGAGCAGGACTCACCACATCTCTCGTCCCACTAGCCTAGTCTGCTGATCAGAAAAGATAACAGGGCAGTTCTTCTCTTATTGACCCTGCTGCCTAGGGGAAGCTAAACATTTTCATTTGCATATAGTCCATGGCGTATTTAGCATTAGTGATTAGTAGAGCTTCCACGTGTCCAAGGCAGATACCGAGGGCACCCATTCTTTCATCACAAGGAGGAATACTGCTGTGCAGTTTAACTCCTTCAGCTGCATTGTCCAGTAAGCAGAAGGAATATTGGTTTTGCATCCATTTACTATTTTTCATTCACTTTGGTCAACGGAAATTTTTCCTGAAAAACAGGTTGCTGTGTAGATGACCCGCTGCTTAACTTTAGACCGGGAATTGGTAATCCTTCAAAACTTGCTGCATTAGTCTAGTGCATAATAAAAATGTAGATTTTTTATTTCAATGAATTTTGAATAAAGTTGGAAGGATCAGGCCCACTGAAAAAAACATTTGTAGCTCAGACCAATTCTCCTGTTAACTTTTTTTAATATTTAAAAATGAACTACTATGTATGCAGGACTTGCTACATTGCAAGGTGATAATTCAATTGAACACACTAGATATATTGTGTCTCGTTCTGTCTAGGAGGATATTTTATGCCACTAAGCCAAAAACTCAAATAAAAGCTATACAATAAGACACAAAACAAACACACAATATCACTAATAGGCACTAGACTGTTAAAATATGCACTTTCTGTGTACAGTGTAAATATTGAGCTTTTTCTCTCTCTACTGTGGCATCTTTAAAGTTAGAGACTTATTATGTAATTACCAAAACTGCAAGTCACATACTTGAATAGCAGTTAACTATAGGACCAGCTACAAAATGCACTGAGGTCACTAGACATCTTTTATCTGATTTTTTTCAGGAGGTTATATTGGAAACCTTTATAAAAGTTCTTGGCTCTTCAAGAAGTTTTTTGTTTTTTGTTTTTTGTTTTTTTTAAACACAGAGATTTCTTTGGCTACCGGGGAGGAAAAACAACCTTCTCCTTTTGGCCACAGAGTATCTCCCATTCTTTATGTTAAGTGTTTTTAGTATACCATTATGGCATTTTAATCAATGATTTCACTTTATCAAGCTAATAGAAGCCTAATAGACTTCTGTCAAAGCCTCCATTCTACTTCTGAGAGAACTGCTGGGTAAAAGGAATGATTGGCATAGAAGAATGGTAGACGGCTGCTGCATAGTGGCGTTATATCATTATTTAGTGAGTTCTTTCTACGCCCAAAGAGGTGATGCTGGGGAATATTTTAGCCTAGACTAGAGCAAAGCAATTTATGACTATCATGTACCAAGTCTTACATTGCAATCAAGTTCATGGTTTGAAAGCCTCCCTGATTCAGACTTTTAATATAGTCAGCTCTGTAGTTTTGCCTATTTTCCAGTCCATCAAGTAATTAAGGGAAGAATATCAGTTTCTGGTGACAGTTTGTGTAAACAACCCCGCCACAGAAGTCCCTCCTACCCTCTTGCCCTATCTCTCGGTAGCTAAACTGGATCTTGGCTAGTAGTTTCAAAAGTAACTGACTCTGCAAAGTACTCCGGAAATGTACTAATTGGGACATGTCCTCTTAAGCCAGTTATAAAGAGGGTTATGTACAACCACATCAGGGGCTTATGTCCAACATTTAGGAACCTCTAAAGGCCGTCTCCAGATAGCCTGCTCAGCTTCTACACCCTGCAAACCAAAGAATGACCATATTGGGTCAGACTAAAGGTCCATCCAGCCCAGTATCACTAAGATGAAGGAGGTCCACCAATGAAGTCCATTCACAAGCTTAGGTTGCTCATCCCTGCTCTATATGTCACTTACGAAGGATGACAAAGTACAAATGATAACTATAACCAAGTAACACAAGCACATGGGGCAAAATAAGAAAGAGGAAGGCCCACACTAACTCAGTCTATGCCTATAATGTGTTCAAGAAAACATTTTACAAATATATTAGCAGCAAAAGGAAGCATACAAAATGGGAAGTAAGTGGCTAGGAACGAAAACAGCAGAAAGAGCTGTACGAGTCATACTGGGCAATAAGCTAAATATGTTACTGTTGTTGCAAAAAAACCACGGAAACATCATTCAGGTATGAATTACAGGGATTTTTTGTGACCGAGACATGAGAAGTAATTCTGCTCTACTCTATGCTGATTAGGCATCAACTGTAGTATTGTGCAACACAGTTCAGGAAAGACATGGTGAAATTAGGGAAGGGCCAGAGAAGAGCCATAGGCATTATTAAAGGGCTAGAGGAGCAACAAAATTGTTTAAAGTTTGAGAAACTATGGCCTCTGAGAAAGACTAAAGGAATTAGGGTTATTTAGTTTGGAAAAGCGAAGCATGAGCAGGGACAGTATATCAGTGATCAAGTACATAAAAGGGTGTTACTTTTCTCAATGCACAAACCAATTGGTTTAAATTGCAGTGAGGGACGCTTAGGTTGGACCCCAGGCACCACATTTCAAGAAAGCGGTGCATAAATTAAAGAAGGTACAGGGAAGAGCAACAAGAATGATTAAAATTCTAGAGCACATGAGCTATGAAGGCAAACTGAAAGACTTGGGCTGGTTTAGTTTAGAAAAGAGACGACTCAAAGTCGTCTCATGCTAGCAGTTTTCAAATATGTAAAGGCCAGCATGCAAGACCATAGCACATTACTTACTAACGTCTAGGCATAGTGATCTATCGCGAGCTACCTAAGTCCACGGCTTCTCCGTTGTCCACAAGACTCATTACTTTATAAAAGAGAGCCATCACAGTGATTTGACATTACTTGTTCTTTAAAAATCCTGATTATCTTCCAGGTGTTTGCAGATGAAGTCCTCAATTACTTGCTCCTTTATCGTTCCTGGCACAAAAGTCAAAGTAACTGCTCTGTAGTTTCCTGGGTTGTGCTTATGTCACTTTTTATAGCTGAGCAGGAGAATTGCCCTTTTTCCAGTCTTCTGGAAACTCGGCTGTCTGCAATGATTTTTCAAACTTTATAGCTAAAGGCTCATATACGTCTTCTAGCAGCTCATTGAGTCATCTAGAATGCATTTCATCAGGTCCTAGTGACCTGCAGACAGCTAAGTTTTTGAAGTGATTTGCTTTTTATCTTCTTCTTTTTAAAAATCTTATCTTCTAAACCGCCTCGTTCCCACTAGCAGTCACTATATTAAGCATTCTTTCAGCAGACTTCTCGGTGAAGGCTGAAACAAAGAACCCATTCAGCATCGTTGCCATGTAAAAGTTTCTTCTTATTGTTTCTTCCTCCTCACTGACCTGAGGGATGACCATGTCCTTGGGCTTCTAATAGTTTTATAGACGGTGATCCTGGGCTTCTTCGAATGCTTGCTCATATCCATTCCAATCGCATGCAGGATTCCAGAGATTTTTTTTTTCCCCTACCAGTAGCTGTTGGTCCAGCCAGGGAGGCGCCAACATATTGACATATTATGGGCTCTGTTGGCTCCCGTTGGAGGGGCCTGTGACAGTAGCTTTGTCAGATTGTCGGTCTTCCCTTAGCTTGTATATAGCTTAGTTCGTTTTCTTACCTGTAGTAGTTACTACGTGCTTAGTTTGTAAAGAATAAAGCTAAGGACATGTTGCCTCTTCTACACATGTTCCCGGGCCCGGGGGTGGGGAGGGGGGATGCTAGGGCCTCACGGCTTTAGGCTGTGTGTCTTCTTTGAAACCTATACCCTGCGGCGAGCTGTATGACGCCTGCCTAAATTGTTTGTGGGCGGATTATTGCATACTAGTCTGTAAGTGTTTTAAGCAGCAGAGAGGACGAGCATTCGAGGCTTACGCGATTAGTTATGGCATCTACTCTCCAACCGTTGGTGCTGGAAGGAGCCCAGTCGGTGCCTCGCGCTCCTCCCTTGGTACGGGAGGTAACATCTATGCATAACACTATGACTAAAACGGCACCGATCTCAGAGGAGACCTAAGGATGCCAGCTGGCGGTCCCCGGACAGGAGAGGCCAAAAACTGCACCCTAAGGAAAGGCACTTGGCCACAAAGCCTCCGAGAGCGCCACAGACATTATGTAGGCACAGGCATAGCCCGATGAGGCGAGAAGCCCAAGGAGCCCTTCCAGCTAGCAACACTAGAAACTTTTAACGTTACACGGGCTCTAATAGCGCTGACCACCTTGGAGCCGATGAACTCAGCACTGCAAGCGTCGGAGCGTTGACCCATCTACCCAAGCTGGTGCAGGCGAGATCGATTGGACACTGAGCACCACCGTTACTGGCATCGACGGTATCGCTAGCACTGATAGTGTCACCGGTGTCGACACCTGGGCTCACCTCAATGCTGTCAGCTACCTGGGCACTGATTCAAGGGCAGCTATTGGTACTATAACCGGGTAGACTGCTGGCCCCCAGAGCCTTAGTGCAGCACTGGGGATAATACCAGTCTAGGGTATGGCACGCATACCGGCACTGCCCTTCCCCCTCCCCGGACACTGGCATGGATTCTGGTACTGATCCAGACACCAACCATGGTGGTACTGCTATTGGTACGAGCCCCGCCGGCAGCGATCCTCCCCCCCCAACTTTGCCACCGCCACTGACTGAACTGGGAGCTCCTGCTATTCCAGGTCTGCCAGCACCACAGGGTTAGGACATACAGAGTATGACCGAGATGTATGCAGTACCAGTGCAAACTCTTTTACGGCCCGCACCCGGCTACGACTCACAGAGGACAGCTGATGAGTATTGCTCAACATTAGCGGGAGGGAGACTGCCCCTCCATGGTGAGCCTCAGACTAGTCCTCCAAGTCAGATGCAGGAAGGGCCTCATACAGCTCGAGGTCCAGGCACCACTCCCGTTCCCACCATAGAGCTAGTCACGGAAATCTGCACAATCGTGCAGCTGGCCTCCACAGCACTGGCCTTTTTTGGACTCCGTGGTTCTACCCCCCCGACATAGGGAATAAGCTCCCAAGGGAATGCACTACGCATACACTGGCCAACTCAGATGCCCTTGCCTCCCTTCCCACTAATACAGAAAACCCGGGTAATGGTCAGAAGGTTCAGGAAAAGGGTGATCGTGGTCGCGCCAATGTGGCCCCAACAACATTGGTTTTATAGCATATGGCAGGTATTAGTTTAAGGCCCAGTGCGACTAGTGACCACTATGCCATCCGAACTTGGCAGCCCTTCACCTTACAGCATGGAACCTGAGTGGCTTTCAAGCCTAGAGCAAAGATGCTCACAGGAGGTCCAAGCGTATTACTGATGTGTAGGAAACCGTGCACCAGAACCCTTTATGAAGCCAAGTGGAGGAGGGTATCACTGTGGACACAGCAAAGAGGTCGTGACCAATTGATGGCCAATATTCCATTAATCTTAGCCTACCCGCTACAGCTCAGCCATCAGGGCCATGCCAGATCCTGGTCCACCTTGCAGCGATCACTGTCTTTCACCCAGGGAGGGGGAACAGTCTGTATTCGCTAACACCCTGCTGAAGAGCTTCATGAAAGGAAGCAATAGCCTGTTACCATACAGTCCTGATTCCACCTTGGGACCTCAAGAGGCTGATGCAAGCACCATTTGAAAATTTAGCCACCTGTTCTTTGAAACACCTATCATGGAAGGTACATTCTTGGAAGCAATTGCCTGGGCCACGAAGTTATCAGAGTTAAGGGCCCTCACCTCAGTGCGCTCTTATGCAGTCTTCTGTAACGATAAAGTACGACTTTCTCCCCAAGTTTGGAGCCCATTTCCATGTGTCCCACGACATTTACTTAGTAGTGTTCTTCCCTAAAGCAGATGTGACACCTAGAAAGCAGGCCTTACATTGCCTAGACATGAGGCGGGCCATTGCATTCTACCTAGAAAGGACAAAGGAATGCCGTACATCAGCAAACCTGGTTAGTTCCATTGCGGAACGGATGGTTCAGCTCAACTGTTTCAGCTCAATGCTTATCTTCATAGCTCACTTTATGCATTAAAGAATGTTACAGCTAAACCACCTCCTCCACTGAAGGCACATTGTACAACAGCATAGCTGACATCCATGGCATTTCTAGAACACATGCCCATGTTGGACAGGGGTAGACCGGCCATGTTGTCCTTTCCATTCCTTCTACGAACACTATGCAATTAGACAACAGGCCAGCGCAGATGTAGCCGTTGGACAGGCAGTGCTGCAACCTGTAGACAGAGCAAGATCATTAGTCTCTGACCCCCCCCACCACCACCAACTACGGCATGGCTTGGGAATCACCTGATTGGAATGGAAATCAGCAACCACTTGAAGCAGAAACGGTTACTTAAAGGTTGCTCTTCGATATGTGTTGCTCAGCTCCAGTCCCCATGGCATGTGGTGTAACAGCTAATGAGGTTTACAGCTAATGACTTAAATGTAGACGGAGGCATTTCATTTGACCTAAAGGGGAATGTAAACATGGCGGCCAGGCGGGCACATGCAAATAAATCCCGGGCTATTTAAATCTCAGGCCTCATTTGCAACTCCTGTAGCCTGATTTGCCTACTTAGCGCAAATGAAGGCGCTAGTGTAGACATACCCTGTGATAGCAACAATGTATTTATTTATTACCATGTCCAGTTCTTCCTGCTTATTACCCATACTTCTTGCACTTGTACATAGACATCTAAGATGCTGATTTGATCGTGCCTCACAGTTCTGCTATGTCCATCCTTCTTCTCTGTTATTATAGCCCACACGCCCTCCCATTTCCAACCTATCTCCCAGGGCTCCATGATCTTCAATTACGTGGGGGCTTGGGTCACCTGTCCCCGTTGAACCTAGTTTAAAGCCTTCCTCACTACGTTAGCCACGCTCTATCCAAATATGGTCTTCCCTTTCCTTGAAAGGTGAACACCCCACCCCATGCCTGCATAGCAGTCTTTCCTGGAATAGCATGTCGAGGTCAAGGCAGCCAAAGCCCTCCTGGTGACAGGAAGGACTGCAGAGAATACCACCTGCAGTCTACACTCCTAGAGCCCTGTAGTCACGCTTGAGTCGCTCAGCGTCACACCTTGCACGATCATTATTGTGCACACATGGATGAGTAGTACTCACAGTGCCAGATACGCCACCTCTTATAGCCTCTCTCACCTATGTTTCCGCCTCGCAGTGGTGGCAGCAGCCCTCCCAGCCTTGGTGGCTATGAGACTCCTCCTCCTCTGCTGTACCGGGGCCGGGAGGGGGTGATTCCTTATCGTCTGCATCAAGAAGACCATAATGGTTTCTTTATGGGAGGGTTGAGACCGGGGTGGAGCAGTGCCTGGTGCCAGAAGTAACAAAGTGCCAGTCATGCACAGAGTCATCTCCTCTTCCACTAAGTAGTATCTCAGCCATCTTGTGTCAATCGGCTCCAAAGAATAAGACGTTAAATCCAGGCAAAGCTTGGAGTAGCCATACCCCAGGGGAAATGGTCTAGATGCCTTGGAAATACCCGCGTCAGTTCAGAGCACCCTCCACTTTGAAATCAATTTCCAAGACTATAGTGAACACTGAAAAGCTCTTTGCTCAGGCAAAAAACAAAACTTAACTGGGGGGGGAAGGACTTGACTGGAGTTACAAAGAAGCCATCCTCCTTGAAGGGAAAAAAAATAGGGATTTTTGACTAAACTGAATCCAATTTTCAGAAAGTGCAATGTATAAGGTACGCTGGATTTAACTAGGATCCATAATCCGACAGACATATGTATAACTTGTCAAAACCCATTTTTTTTTTGGTCTTCTGATGCGTCGTGTTCCTGAGGTAAAGATTAAAAGTATTTTGCCTTGGACAGTGCATCGAAAAAGCTAGCTGCTATTTCGAAAGCTAGTCCCCCCACTGCATGGACGCTATCTAGCATTTCAGCTACGCTTACTGTGGCTGGAGTGGCCACTAGGGGACCTAGGGTCCCCCCCCCTCCACTTTCCTCGTCTTTCAAAAGAACTCCCTCTTCACACATGCGTTTTTTTCTGAAACCGATCTTTTGGATTACCAATGTCGGGGAAAAAAATCCTCTCTGGTCTTTCGATTTTCTTTTAGAAGAACGCAATTGCAGTGTGGATGTAATTTCAGAATATGAAGCTAACTAATAAACTTACCACAATGAAAGAACCTTAGCTCTTTTGCTATATATACTTGAGAAAATTTAACTCCACTTTTTCCACATAGTTAACATTAGTAAGTCTTTAAAATAACGCTGCAGCTAATCAAGCCTAATTACTGTGGAAATCCCATCTATGGCAGCCACATTAATACCAAATGAGTTATCCCAATTACAATAGGCGCCAAGAAATAGCAAAGGGAATTAATGAAGTTAGCCGAGTGCCATAGAAATGGAGTAGTTGTGGTGTTATTGACCCAAGGGAAGGTCATCATAGTGGTCCTGTGACCAGGTTAGAGAACATTTTGCATGAGAAAAAAGGAATGTTTGGCCTCACAATGCAGTAGTGATTCTTAGCCTTTTTGGTAAATGTCTGCTGCTACATGCTTATAAGATTTATTTAGGAGTCAGGCTCATTGCTTTGCTGTGTGTAACTGAGGCGTTTAATGTTTGACATATGGCTTGCACAAAATTCCTTTTCCAGTGAAAATCAGCGCAACCGTTTCCTGTTTGTTGGGATTGGTCCTGGCTGGGACAGGGGATTGGACTTGATGACCCTCTGACGGCTCTTCCAGCTCTACTGGGCTATGATTCTATGGTGTAGGCAGTAATGCTGATTGTATAAATCAGTAGACAAACTGACTGAGGGGTTTCTAAGCAGAACTGAACCAGGCACCATGTTATCAATTCTATATTTTTTTCTGCCTAACTTGTAGCGTGACTACGGTATTGCACCGTCTTTTTCCTCAAACAAAAACTAGTTCAGTAGCTAGTTGGCTTTTTCAAAAGTATGTATCTGCACTTTTATGTGTGAGACCATTTTTTTAAAACCTGGGAAGAGGCCTCTACCAAAGTGATATGTCAGGAAAAAAAAAAATCTAATGACACGGTTTTACATTTATGTTTCGGAACATTTCATTTATGAATCTCAAAACAGTTTAGCAATGCAAAGAAAACTTCACTGCACTCTTGTGATGTTTTATAATTGGTTAAGGAGTATCATAAAAATGTTCCAAATAAAAATATAGTTTTAATTATGAATTCCTAGCTATAGCATTGTACTCTACACAAAAGAAAATAAATAAGCATTAAGTTGAATTGCAGCTATAATATATATTTCTAAAAAGTTGAGTTTAAATACAGTCAACTTCAGAGTAAAAACATAAATACACCCCCTCATTATTCGGTGCTGACTTTGCCTCAGATTGAATTAAAAAGGCGAAAGTGCAATTGACCTCAGCAAAAAACATGATATGTTGTAAGGGTGAGTCCTTGGCATATACCTATTTAAAAAAATCCCTACATAATACATTGTAATTAAAACCAAAACAGTTAAAATTCAATTATACTATAGTTTTGTTTTTCAATAAATACTTGGCGTTAGATGTTATTCTTTTATATATGCTGGTCTGATCGCTTACTGTATACTACATATTATATTACAGTAAGTGGATATTTGGTGTGTGATTTAGTGCAAATAACAGGTACGTAACAGCAAACCTATACAACTGTAACATAAGTGCAATGGTACCATGGCGTAGTTATAATCGTTCTCTCATATATTGAAGGGTTCTGTCATACAAATATTACTTCACATTTTTGTGCCTATTAAAAAGTAGATTTACTCTTAAGCAGAGTGAGGCTGAGCTATAAATGCAACAGGGGTGTAGAAATGATTAGTTAATGGAATGACTGTAATAGAAGCAGAAGAAAGTGTGATCTGGGTACGTCTATATAGCAACAGTATTTGTAAATAACTTAATCCGCGTCTACAGAGCAGGCAGTTATTTCAAAATAATGTTGAAATACTGTCAAACTGGAGGACTTCCTACCTTCCTGTAACCTTCATTGTACGAAGGCGGCAAATGGTCTATTTTGAAATCAGTGCTGCGTAGATACTTTCACTTGATTGCGAAATATGCTATGCAATTGCTTTAGCTCAGTTTGCAGAACTTATTTTAAGTTAAGCTAATCTAACGATAGCACAGCAGAGAAGTAAAACAGCTTTGCTCTTTTTGGCATTTGTACTGGTAATAGAATTGAAAGACAGTGGAACAATGAAAGCACTCAACGTAGCCATGAAAACAAGTATTGTTTTGTGAGCAGGCTCTGAATCATTGCTGCCAAAGCAGCCAGTTGGACGGGGCAAGGGATCCTGGGGGCGGTTCTATTCAGTCAATTGTTTAACCCTGCAAGGTCTTCAGCTTTTGTTCTGTACATGCAGTAATGGGAAATAACTCCTCGGTGTGCTTATGTAAATACAATACATAGAGCTGTTCTATAGGCCTAATAGATAGTCAATCGTTAGACTGGCATGTTGCCTTTTGTAACACATTTGGCTGTTGTAAGGGCACAAATCATGTTACCCTTATATGTAGAAATTGTAAAATATGACACCTGCGCTGTCGGTGACGAGCAAAAAAATCACTGAGACGCTGGAATCACAGCATGCTGAAATCAGTAAGTTTGGGCTAGATCCAACTCCACCAGCAACTGGCAGGAGCAGTGGTGACTGGACAACGGAGCGGGTGAACGGCCTCTTACCCCACCAGGTTGGGAGGCAGCGTTCGGGAACTCACCGTTGAGCCCTGAGCCTAGGCAGAACTGTGAGTGGGGTTCACAGAAAGCTTGTGTATATGCTGAACTTCTAGGGATAGTGAGAGGCAAACCCATTTGAGCTGGGACGTTTACTCATGGCTTGCTTAGGAACTGTGTGGTGGCTTCCCATGTTAATGCCTTAGTACTTCTCTCCCTCTTTCATTAAAAATTTCTTTTCTGTGCATGCGAGTGAAGAAGCACTGCCTCCCAGACTCCGCGGGCTGTGTGTGTGTCTGGGAATTTCCCAGCTTACTGGGTGGGAGCTCGAGCCAATTATGTTTGGATGGATGGAGACGAACTCCTAGCGCTTGCCTGTCGCACTAGCAATTGCCGGCGCTCCCTGGCAGAAGGGTTACACACTCATCATAGGCTAGGTCTAGCCTACATGCCTCTGTTGGCAGAGGGATGTAAATGAAGCACTTTGCAAATGCAAACCTCAGTCTAGACATGATTATTTTGAAAACGGGGTGCTTTTTCAAAAAAACACCTGTAAACCTCAAAAAAGCGCCTTATTTTTTTGAAAGAGTCCCGTGTAAACTACGCTCTCAATTTCGAACTAGCACTTTTTCGAAACAGTGTCAGTACTTTATTAGGCAAATGAAGTGCGGGATAGTTGAATACCCGCTTCATTTGCACTTTCGAAGTGCTTCATTTACATCCCTCTGCCGAGAGAGGGATGTATTCTAGACATAGCTATATCTAAAAGGCGTACTGTAGAAACAAGTTATTGAATTTACATTAATAGTGTTAGTCCCTTGAACTCATAAAACAGAAAAAAAATAAACTTTATTTCAAGGGCCCATAACATTTTAATTATAGTCATTGAAAATAGTAAATCAAACACTATACTGTATGCTACTATACTGTATGCTAGTATTCAGAGTAAACACTATGCTAGTATTAAAATCGTTATTTTTTTTCCCCGGAAAGTCATTAAAACTTTGTGGTATTTCTAGTGCACAGTAGAATTGATATAACAATTACGTCAGTAACTTATTTACTTAAAAATGAAATTTGTAGCTTATCATGTTAAGCGCTTGAATAATATAAGAAGTGTGCCAGGTCACCTATAAGTATTTGGGTCTTACTTTTACAACTGATCATTCCTAGTACAAACAGTATAGTAAACCACAGGCCCTTAAAAGAAAAACATGCCCCAATCTATAGACTTCCTGCAAGTCTAAATACTTTGACTAATAGAAGTAAATGACGTTCCTCTTAAATGAGATAATTACTTGCTACTGTCTTAGGTTCATGGTGAGTCATTTGTGTCACTAATTTGCTGTTACTTAACAATGAGATCCTTTTGATAAGAAGTTTTCAACTTCCATATAACTCATACTGAATAGTGTCTTATGCAATATATTCTACTGAACTTTAATGGGTCCACTTATAGAATAAGACTTTAATACGTGTATCGGAATAAATCATTAACTACCGCCACAATATTTACCCAAACGTCAAGGTAACAGATGGCCTGAAAAGCTATTGTCAAGGTGTTAAAAAGCTGCCATAGAAAAAACCTGAAAAAGTTGACTCGAATTTATTAAAAAAAAAAATCGGTCTCCATAAGTAGAATCGAATTTATTTTAAAAAAAAAAAACACTTCACATTAGCTTTTTAGTTGGTGCGCCCCAGCTGGTTATTTTAATGAGGCCTTGATTTTTCAGACGCATATTCACCTAATCAGTCACTTTCTTCCACAATCTGATAAGCCTGGTGACCAGCGAGGTATATTACAATGAGTAGATTAGACGAGAATGAGCTTTATGGCCTTTTTTCACCTTGTGGGCCATTAATTAATATTTCAGGTCACAAAAGAGCTTTAACATGTTCCGTTTGTCTGGCATAGTATCTCAATTTCGTTTTGCAACAATTTTTATTATTTTCCTATGACTGTTCATAAAATATTGCTTGATCTAGAAACAGAAAAATGTATACATAATTTAAAAAGTTGGAATAATGTTCTTTCACCTTCAACTCGTCTAAATTAACGCCATGTACATAAGATGACCTTTTTCTCCTCTTGCTTTGGCTGTGGTGCTAAAATTGTATTTACTTTAACATGACTCAGTGGGGGGGGGGGAAAATCAAGAAAAAGAAACCTGTAGCAAATCCCAGCCACGTACATGTTAAGCATTTCTTTAGCAGGCATAGAATAATTTACATATTTTGGCAGTAACAGGATAGTTAAGGGGGGGGGGGGGATCCAGAAGTAATTAATGGCATATTTCAGTAAGGCAGTAGTTATATTCATCAGCTTAAGAAAGTTGGTAATCAAAAAACCCCAAACTGAAATTTTATTTCCATTTTAACATAAGTATATAAAAGTTGGAAATCTGCTGAAGGTGGCTAACTGGCTTAGAAAAATTACTAGCTGTAATTTGGATTGAATTTATACCAAATCCCGTCAGAAAGTTTATCAGGCTCTTATCAGTCAAGACCCCAAGCAGCGAGTATGAAAATATTTAGAACATAGTTTAAGAATCAAGCCACAGTGAGTGCACTATGGCAGCTGTGTCACTGGGCAACTGGGGAAACCAGAAAAGATGCTGCCAGAAAGATTTTTTTCATTGTATGCTATTCGAATCTCACAGTTCTTAAAAATGGAGGACATGCAAAGAGTAGCCCAGGCTAAATTGGACTGGCAGAGAGTTGTTTATGCTCTGGGAACACATCAGATGGTGCAGAAAGAACAGCGAGTCAGCAATCTTGAACAGTATATGCGCCACATCTGCCTTGTATCATGATTTCTCCATTAAGGTCAACAGAGCCTATTTACCCTAGCAGAGATTCTGACACCCCCCCCCCCCCCCCCCCCAGTAATATGTTCTCCGCGTCCAGAACGTGGCGGCCCTGCAAAGACCGGGCTTCCATAGGTTCTGCGTACAAAACAAACAAACAAACAAAAAAAAACTGCCCCAGATTCTCAGATTTACTGACATTGAAGGAGAAGCTACTACCATCAAGTGAAACAAAAGAAATGTCTTTTCTTCTTGAACTGAGGGAGAAGCACTTGGACATCTTTCGGGGGGGAACCTCAAGCTCCTTTACTACAAAAGACCTTGAAAAGCAGAATGAAAGCAAACTGCAGTCTCTGGTAACTGACTGACCATCTCAGGCACGCAGGCCCTCAATCCCAGCGCCCCTGTTTCTTTCCGAGATGAGAAAAGACGGGAAGAATGAATGGGCTTAAGTGATGACGCAGACCCATGTCATCAAATGAAAAAGATGGTGAGTGGGACTAAAGAAGAAACAATGACGTTTAAAAAAAAAGGTGAATGTTAAAAAACGCAAAATTAGCCAACGCGGCCCTAATAGCGAAAAGAAGAAAACTGCAATACAAACATCATTAAATTCAAAAAAATTTTTATAAAAAAGATAGTAATCATAACAAATTTAGTCTGAGAGAAAACTGAGTCTGAGGCTATGTCTAGAGTACACGCCTTTTTCGAGAAACCCTCGTTCAAAAAGAGCCACTACATTGCATTTAGCAGAGCTAAAGAGCGAGCTGCTTTTTTTAAAAAGCGCATCCAGACTTCCTAGAGACGCTGTTGAAAAGAAATCCACCCAGAACGCCTTCTGGCAAGGCATGGGGCAGTCTTTCTTTCCAGGCCGTGCACATGCTCTTTGTCGCGCTCTATGCGTAAAGGTATCCCTCGACAGTCATTTTTCATCTGTTGCTTCGTGCTGGTTTGCCTCTTAAACTAGTGCTTCTCAACTCGTTTCAGTCCACGGACCACCAGGCCAAGCAAAACATTTTCGTGGGCCACCTCCTTTTTGCTACATGATTTAAAAAAGAGCAGACAATGAATATTTTGGTTTGAAATTTATTTCGTACTAACAGATTTTTGGATTCGCTTCTCACTGAAATGCTTTTCAATGTTTGTAGTGGTATTTGATAATGCACACTTAATAGCGCTTTCTACTGCAAGGTGAGTCCGCTGTTTAGCCTTAACGTGCAACAAAAACTAAAATCCAGTCTTACACATTGCAGATTGATGCACATGGCAAAAGCCATCTTGCTGTTTGTGCTGACGGCTTTGGGTAACTCCTGCTCACGTCTGCCCAAAAAATTCACTATGGTAGACAGTTGGTACACATCTTGAATTGCAAAATCATTTTTTCACCTCCTCCAGATCTCCTGGAACACTATTAATGTCTGTTGTGAATGCAGTCCTGATGAAAGCTAAGCCAGCTCATGCCCTGCCTTCAGCCTGAAAGTATTGTTGGAATGCGTCTCCTAAGTTTCGTAAAGGATCTAGCATTTCCATCCATCCTTTTTCCTGAGCATGGCATCAACATAAGGAAATTCAACCAAATTATTGCCTTCGACGCTTACGAGTCAGAGTGCCACTTTGTCAAGAAAAGCCTTGATGATCCTTTGCTGAGAGCATAGTTTTGCACCTTACCCTTGTTTGTGAAGATTGATTTTGTTCACCAGTCCAAAAATATTGACAAGCAACACAATGTCTAAAGTTGAGTCTCTCAGAGCACATTTTGGAATTCCTCTTTGGCTGGAGAAATAAATCCAACTACTGTGTAACTGAAAAAAGTCCGTTGAGTACATTCCCTGCTGACAAGCACCGTAGAGCAGTGTAGCAAAGCAACTAATCAATGGCAAGAATTCATGTCCAGGCCAATGTAATTCACCAACTGCTTGAAAATCGTGTTCAATTGCGCAGGCAATATTTTTGCTGCCAAAGCTTAGCTGTGAATGAAGCAATGAACTCCGGTTACCATCTGAGCCTGCTAGTCCACCAGCGTTTGGAATCCCAATCTTGAGCCCAGCATGGCAAGTGCACCATCAGTGCAGACAGCACAAGCTTTACCCAATTCAGCCCATGCACGTCAAAGAAATTTTTACCACGTTCCAGCACATCCTGAGCCTTGGTGGTGCTATCAACAGTCTTACAAAAAAGAAAGGCATCTTTGAAGTCGCACTCAGCTATGGATCGTGTTCACCATTAGCTGAGAGCACAATACACTATCGGTCGAGTCATGCAGTTGTATGGCAAACAATGGAGACTTCGTTATTTCATCCACAACTATTTCACTGATGTTCTGTGTTATCTCATTTATCCATCTCGATGCTGTGTCGTTAGAGCCAGATATAGCATTCAGCTTCCTCGCCAAGAGCAAGCCATACCATCTCTTTTGCGCAGGAGAGCACATGTGGTGCTAAAATGGTATGAGGCTTCTTGACACGTGCAACTTTTTATGCAACAATGTAGGAAGCGTGCAGTGCAGTCCCAAGGGTTTTAAACAAATAACACATTGTGGCAAAGCCACGCCTTGTCTTTCTTGATAAGTATAGCCAAAGTTGAGGTAGGCAGCTGAACACTTCTGCTTCACATTTCCTCCTGTCTGTGCCATTATAAACAAAGGTACACCACAACTAAAAAAATAGCACATGTAGCACAGGAGGAACGCAACAGCAAGCACTCAGCACGATGGTGTTAGCTACACTTATGCTGAAAGTCTCAGGCAGAAGTTACTGGCAACCGAACATGGTAGAGTTCTAGGTGGCACTGTGGTTGATGCACCACATGCTTGCGAACATAGTGTGAAAACAGCCTAATGGCAGTATCTACTCATGTCGTGTGACTTTGGCTAATGTTCTTGTGGACCAATGAAAAAGGTCACCTTGGGACCATCAGTTGAGAACCAGTCTTACTGTGACAGCAAGCTGCTGCAATGCTTACTCTGGCTGCCTTGCTTTTTGGACATCACGCAAATTTGGGCTTTAGACTCTTATCTTTGCCATGGAGGCGGGGCTGCCCCAGGGCAGGCGATGATCATGCTTCAAGTTCTGCTGCCGCATCATGATGCTCGTGGCAGAGCTGGATTCAGAACCCAGCCTCAAGCCCCCTAGCTCAGGCTGCAGCACCACTGACCTTGCCCTCGAACTTATTCCTGGGCCATTTTGGAGGCTTGTACACCAGTTAAGACTGATGGAACCTGCTTGTTATGGCGCGGTGGGACGACCAGGCTTGTGTCCAAACCTTCCATATGCCAGGAGATGTGTGCCTGGTTCTCTCCACCCTATCGTTATAGGCCAACCTCTTCAGGCCCCCATCCCACTTGAGAAGTGGGGCGCTATTGCCTGCTGGAAGATGACCAGCCCCAACAGCTACCGCTTGGTGGGACACCAGATGGCGAGGCGAGGTGTACTGTTGGACCCAGCTTTCTGCAGATAAGTCACTCTCTGGGGATATGGTCCATGGTTGTGTGTGTGTGGAAAAGGGGTACCGCCGGGCATGGGGAACGGGGTGGAAGTGGTAGAAGCCCTCTTGGCCTCAACCTGCCCTGGTGCAGGGGAGGTGGTCTACGTGCGGGAGGGAGACTGGGGGTCTTGGAGGGGAGCACCTCAGGCAACCCCTCTAAGTTCCTGGTATGTGTGTTTCTATGCGTCCCTTTCGGCACATAGTGCTGACCATCAAGTCAGAGCTGCTTCACAGGACTGGCCGACTCGGAGACTTGGATACCAGCATCACTGGCGTTGCGGGGGCTAGGAGTCCTGATTTGTGGTGGCACTCACAACCCGATCTGTGCACTGCCGCATTGAGCAGCCCAGCACATAAACAGGACGGTCTACGTCTCCATTGTGCTGCAGGCCCTGGTCAACCACAGTTTACAGACATTTTGTGTCAGGTGGTAAGGCCAGCCACATGATGCCCACAGCTTCCGGCACTCATACCTATTATGCAGGCTGGGACAATCTTACCACAGAGCAAGTTTGCAGTCGGGCCTGTGCAGCGTGGCTGACACAGTCTACCCTGGCTCATGAACCCATATGCCTGCATGCGAGCAGGGAATAGTTTAACTTCCACCTGAACGGGACTCATTTGCAGTTGGACTGGTCCTTTGTTGTCTGAAGGGCAGGTTTAGGTACCTGCTCACTTGCCTGGACATGGGGCTATGCAACATCCCCACGGTGGATTGCAGGCTGTTGTGCACTACACAACTTGGTGGGCAGGCCTTCCTCCTGGGGAGGGACACATGGGCGGATGTGGAGTGGAAGCAGTTTGAGCAGTCCGGGACAGATGCCATCTGCCAAGCCCACCAGTCAGGCTTCTATATGTAGGAGGCCCTGCAGGCCAGCTTCTACCAAGGATCCCAATGACTTTCCCCAGTGCCTTCCAAATGGGGGCTTGCTCCTTGCCCCTAGTGCCTTCCCCAATCCATACCTGCCGCACTTTGTGGACTAACACTCCGAGAGACAAGTGTGATTTTCAAAATGTTAACAATTTACTTCATAGTTTTCATAGGTCAAAATGTTTACAATTTACTGCATAGCAAACAGTATACCTCTGTTGTGATGAAAAATAAAGTTTTCTTTAAAAAAAATTAAAGTGCTTCCCTCACTGGTGGGAAGGGGGGGAGGGGCTATAAACCTGGAGGGGACTGTAAACATGGAGGGAAGGATGGCTCATGGATGAGGGTGATGAATAACTCCTGGTGCCTCGGCTACAGGGAACTCGTCTGAGATGGCCTTGCATGTGGCCTGGGACAGTAGGGGGTTGGGCAGAATGTGTGTAGGGGAGGGCTGCACCTGGATCTGGGATGGGGGGTGGCAGGCTGACCAGAAGGAGCAGGAACAGGGCCAGACCCTGGGAAGGCCATCAGTGCGCTGCTGGATGAACTCAACCAGGAAGTGAGGGTTCCACTCTGCCTGCATAGTCTTGGAAAACGTGTGCTGCAGGACTGAGATGTTCTGGTGCATCAGGTCCAGATATGGCTGCGAGTGCCTGCAGTGTCCATGCAGCCAGCTGCGTGGCAGGACAGGTGTGGCTTTCCCCTCCTTCAAGGCTAGTACAGCTGTGGAGGACAAGAACGAAAAACGAATACGGTCATGAATGCTCACACATTCCCTGAGGAAAAAAAAACTATCTGATTTTAAAGTTTCATTTGGCTCGCATTTCTAAAGGTAGTCAGATGCTTAATGATGCAGATAGGTTTCTAGCAATAGGT
>JANRFK010004893.1:12143295-12154518 GCA_030068395.1 Apalone spinifera | reverse complement strand
GTAATCAATACAGACTGCATTTAAAAAAAAACTAAATAAGTGTGACATTAGAGAAAGGGTGAAGGGAGGGGTTGTGGTGGGGAAGGTATAGGGCCACAAAACACAGGCCCTAGTGGAGAGGCCCTGGGGAGAGTTGCTGGGGTCCTTAAGAGAACCTCTCCCTCAGGACCTCCTGGATACACTGATGGGCCTGATGGATGGCAGTGGCTGCTGGAAGGCTTGTCTCTCATGGCTGGAGTCTGCCCCCTACCCCAGGATGAAGGCCTCCCCTTTCCTCTCCACAATGTTGTGGAGGACACAACATGCCACCACCACCACCTTGAGGTTGCTGTGTTCCCTCACATCCAGGTGGGTCAGCAGGCACTGAAAACATGCCTTGAGGAGGCTGAAGGCACACTCCACCTGGATCCGGGCCCGATTCAGGTGGGCATTGAATAGGTCCCTGCGGGGGTCGAAGTGGCCGGTGTATGGCTTCATCAACCATGGCATCAGGGGGTAAGCTGCATCCCCCACAATGTGCAATGGCATCTGCACATCCTCAACCACAAAGGCATGCTGGGTGTAGAATGAGCCTGCCTCCAGCTTCCTGTACAGGCTGGAGTTCCTGAACATGCGGGCATCATGTGCCCTGCCCGACCACCCAACAAAAATGTCTGTAAAGTGTCCCTGGTGGTTGACCTTGGCCTGCAGCACCATGGAGAAATAGCTCTTTCAATTAATATACTGGGCCGCTCTATGGTTTGGTGCTCGGATCAGAATGTGGGTCCCATCTTTGGCTGTGCTGCAGTTCAGGAACCGCAGGGCTGCAAATCTGGCCCCGGTTGAGTCCAGGTCTCCCAGATGGATGATCCTATACAGCAAGATGGAGTTGACGGCCCTCACAACCTGTAGAAGGAGACAAAGAAACACACAAAACAAAGAATGAGAGAGAGGGAGCATGAGCCCTTGGGAGGTGCCTGCCCTGCTCCTCTTCTCTGCCCCCCCCCCAAACATTCCAGGAGCCATCTCCTATGAAGCCACTCCCCCCCTTCCAGCAACAGGACTGTGTGAGGGCAGGACAGCACAACCCCTTGGGGTGGGGCTTCCCCTCCCTCCATTCCACAGCCCGCAGCTCCTCTTTCCCTAGGGTCCGCCTTATGCAACACTCTCCCCACCCTGCTGTGCAGGGACTGCAGCCTGAGAGTGCCTTACCTCCATGAGGAGGGCCCCAACGGTGGACTTCCCTATGCCGAACTGGTTGCCCACCGACTGGTAGTTGTTGGAGGTGACGAACTTCCAGAGGGCTATTGCGACCCACTTCTCCAGGGGAATGATGGGCCACAAGTGGTGTCGCATCTCGGGAGGGCAGGGGGGAGCCAGGTACACAGCTCCAAAAAGGTGGCCTTCCATATGAGGAAGTTTTGGCGCCACTGCTGGTCTTCCCACTGCTCCATGACCAGCTGGTCCCACTAATCTGAACTGGTGTCAAGCCTCCAAAAATGCCTCTCCACAGTGGGGTGCAGCCGCAGCTATGGAGTGGAGCAGCTGCAGCCACGGACAGGGTCTCCAAAATAAGCTTGGGGTCCAGGGCATGCAGGACCAGACAGGACTAAAAATGGCAGCATGGCCATGTGGGGCCATCTCATGCCCAGGGGCAGCTCCGGCTCCATGGCACAAATGAAAAGGCCGTGGCCTCCAAAAAAGAACAGGACAACCACAGAAGGCACTGCAAGAGCTTTGCTGTCCCATGAAGAGGTAGGCAAGCACGCAGCAGAAGCAGAGAAACAGCTGTCCAGGGGGGTGCCTTTAAGCATGTGTCTCTGCCTCCCGCACCAGCACCTGGAAGCAACTGGTGACCTAAAGCCCTGCCTGAAGTGGTTCTGGGTGGTCTTTTATGCAAGAGAGCATCCAGTGAGTCTGGACTCTGTCTTTCGCAAAAGCACATCACTTTTTCGATGCACTTTTGTGTGTGGACGTGCTCTTTCCAAAGAAGGTTTTGTGGAAGATCTCTTCCGAAAAAAAGCTTCTTGAGAAAGAAGCCTGGAGTCTAGACATAGCCTCAGAGTGCTTTCTTTTTTAGTTCTTCATAAAAGATCTTTTGCAGTTGCATATTTGACATTCTAGTGACATGACCTTCCCCTCTCATCTGTGATTTCATCAACAAAGTATGCATTGTTGGAATGCCCGCCCATCTGAGAACATTAGAATCTGGAATCTTGCTTTGTCATCTTATCCGCCACAGTTTCCTCATATAGCCCATGTGCAAGTGATTCAGCTGCCTAAAATCTGGACAACATCCAGATTTTGCATCCATACAACAGAGCTGGCAACACAATGTCTTTACAGACCCTCACTTTTTTTGATTAACTAATGTTTCTACACTCCCCCACATTTGCACATAGTCTGCCAATGGCAATGCTCACCAAATTAGTTATACTGGTACAAACATTTGCTTGTTGACCAGACCTAAGTTTCTTCCAAAAACAACAATACAGTACATAGAACAATAGGCTCTGATTGCTGTATACATTATGCAGTCATTTATATCAGAGAAAAATCAGCACACAATGCTGATCAGAATGGCAGCATTTTACACTTATTTTATTCATATTTAAATGGCTATAGGTAAAGAGTGTAGGGAAATAGAACATGTGATACATGATCTACAACATTTTTTCAAACAATTGCTGGAATATTTCAAGAAAGTTGTTTTTTTCTTCACCAAGGCATGCTGGTGAAGAAAATTATCATAGCTTATTATTTGTCCACTCAGTGTCCACAAGGGGCCTAGTATTTTCAAATCACCAATTTAATCACTGTCTTCTAACAAACCCATTTCTGCTGGCAACCAAACTATTAGGACTTTCCCTACATAAACCACTTATGCATCCCATAGAAGTATCTCTATATACCAGAAGTCACATTATTTTGTCACATCTTGAGTGTTTTGCAAGATAATTTCTAACTCAGGGGACACTCAGTAGCTTGGAGATTCAACCAATATGCTGAAGCAATAATATGCTCACAGAGGTTTTACTCAAATGTGAAGCACTGCAAGACAGATTGACTAATTAATTTAATTGATTAGGGTGGCATATTGTACTTTATGGTAAAGAACTACTTATATTTTGCAAACAATTGGATTATAACACACAAAGTAGTTGATCTCAGAGTCTTTGCATGTTCAAAACTTGAGTTGGTTTTAAGGGGTGTTTTGAGCCTAACAAAGAATGTAGGACCTGATTCAAAAGAATGTAGATACTTACTCTCCCTTCTGAGGCCTAATCACTTCATCAATGGGAGTTTTGCCAGTGACTTCAATGATACTACTGGTGAATTTTTGTGAGTGAAAGTTACACATCTAAAAGGAGATCAGCAGATTAGAGAATTATTAGCACTATTCAATTAATGCTGAAAATGGATGTAATTACTGTACATTCTGGATATACTACTGCACAAAGTTAATTATCTCCCAATTATTTTCCTAATAACGTACTAATTTGTCAATAAAATTGGTATGATGTTACAGCATTAGAGCTCAAATTCTGCTCATGCTGCTGTTATGGTTGGTTGCTACTTTTTATACCAGATTTTTGTCTCCGTTTTACCAAAGCTGATTTATATTAACTAAAAGATTTATCAGAAATATACAGATTTTAGAGGAATGTAATTTAGCAGAGGACTGTAGGCAGCTCCTTTTTTTCTTCATCATGTGATTCCCACAGGTCAAACTCACATAGCTTGCCAACACCTTGGATCTGATTATATACTGATACAGAGACTACCCCTCTAGAAAACTATGGGAACTTTCCAGGTAACTGATGAACTTTATAATGGACACTGCCAAAATGAGTTAAACTAAATCTCAAGACATATTAAAGGACCAAGGATTTTCAGTCAAGTGATTATGACCACACCCATCAGCAAAATAACCCACATAAGCCTTTCTCTGCCTCACTTGTATGGTTCTGTATGGTATCAAATTGCTTATATCAGAAGAACAGACAGGCACAGAAGCTTCAGGGGGTAGCCAAGTTAGTCTGTACAGAACAGGGACAGTAAGGCTGTGTCTGCACTACAGCATTTTTTCCCCGACATCCAGGGAACGCGTCTGCTCTTCTGCTTTTTTTAATGGAAGAGCAGACGTGCACTTTTGGAAGCCCTGTCTTCCTCCTCCCACAAGAAAAGAGGAGGTGGGCTAAATTTCAGAAAAGCCTCTTCCAAAAAAACTAATCATTGTAGTGTAGACATAGCCAAACTAGTAATGGATGTGAAACAGATTCTATTCTATAAAGAATAGAATCCCCCATTGCAGAATGGATAACATGAGTGGCTTGTAAGGCCACTCAGGAAAGAGATTCAGTGCCACCCAGCTGATTAGTAGGGCACCTACAGCTACATGCCTTGGTGAGTGCATGCGCTTATGCGCATGCGCGCGCGCACACACACACACACACACACAATTTAGTCCTCATGAGGAAGAAAAAATCCTGCTCATGGATGGAAAAGAGAAGAGGAAACACTGGTCTACACTTCCAAGTTTTGAGGAAATTAATGTTAACACTCACTAAGTTGCCAAAGCATCTTCACACTTGCCCCTTTGTCTACAGATCGTGTTCACATTGGGAGCTCTGCTATCAACAGCATGAGCAATGCACTGGGGCCTATGTATCCCACACTGCCTGGTGACATCATATGTTGCAAGGTGATATGGGAGCATGGAATGTATCATGGGGCATCTTGGGCTCATGGAAAAGGTCCTGTCAGACACTGGTTTGTTGAGGGGCTTCCAGCATCGTTTCATGTCTTTTTTCAACTTCCATTCTTTGTTGTGTACTCTGGCATCTGCAATGAGAAAGAATGGAACCTGCATTTCTCTCGCTTGCTATTAGCTATTGTGAGGACATCATGCATGGCAGCGAAGATCATCTTGAGATTATTGACCGAGGAAGATACATAGCAGCAACCTGTCATAGCATTTGGCAATCACAGAGCAGCTGCACAGGGCAGAGCATTGCTTCTGGGCTAGGGAAACCAGCACTAACTGGTGGGATCATGTCATCATGCAGGTATGGGATGAAAAGTGGTGGTACAGAACTTTAGGCTGTGTAAAGCAACTTTCTGGAGCTGTGTGCTGAGCTGGCCCCCAAACTGTGGCACAAGGATACTAGAAGGAGAAGCTGCCCTCTTAGTTGAGAAGTACATGCCAACTGCTGTTTGGAAGCTGGTGACCCCTGATTGCTACCAGTCAGTTATCAATCATGTTGGAGTGGGGAATTCAACTGGTGTGGCTGTATTACTGCAAGTGTTCAGAGCAATCAGTCCTGTTCTTCTGCTGAGGACCATGACCTCTGGGACATAGTGGCTGAGTTTGCAGACATGAGGTTTCCCAGCCCACGTTGCTATCAAGTACATGAGCAGGAAGGTGTAGCTCTGGAAGGTGCTGCAGGTTCTTGTGGATCACTGTGGGCATTTCATAAACATAACACAGGTGCGTGATGAATGCCTCTTCAGGAACACTGGCCTGTATAGAAAGCTTCAGGTGGGCACTTTCTTTCCAGACCACAAGATTACAATACAGGATATGGAAATTAACATATTGATCTTGGGAAACTTGGCTTACCCCTTGCTGCCCCGCCTCATGAAATGGTACAGGGCACCTGGGCAGCAGTAGGGAGCATTTTAACTATAGGCTGAGCAGGTGCTACATGACAGTTGAATGTGCCTTTGGGAGATTGAAGGAAGATGAAGCTGTCTCTATGGCAGGCTAGACCTGACTATGGACATTAATCCCATAGTTATTGTCACATGTTGCATTTTCCATAATTTGTGTAAATCTAGGGGGGAATTGTTTGCGTAGGGGTGGAGCACCATGGCACACAGCACTTGGCTGCACTTTGAGCAGCCAGACACTAGGCCTGCCAGAAGAGACCAGAGGGCTGCTGTTAACATCAGGGAGGCTTTGAGGAATCACTTTGACAATGAGAAGCACTGAAATAAACTCTGTTCCTGTTGCTTCCAGGCTGCACTCTCCATCCAGTGCAACACAAAGCCAGAAACATGCCTTTAAAGTCCACACTTGAGATTACAGTGACTGGCATGTGAGATTGCTGAACAGTAAATAAAAACATTGTACTGTTATAAAAGTGTTCCTTTAATCATCAGAAAACAGTTCAATTAAATACAATAAAGCACTCTGACAACTCATAAAGGGTTACATCACACAAATGTGTGTAGGTTCAGGTATCATAATTAAAGTTGGGAAAGCATGGAAAAATAAGAACTGTGTGCCCTGGTAACCAAGAAGTCTAATGGCTATTGGGATGCATTAGTAGGAGCACTGCCAACAGATCAAGAGAAGTGATTATTCCCCTTTATTCAGCACTGGTGAGGCCACATCTGCAGTGTTCATTTCTGGATCCCCCCATTACAGAAAGGATGTGGGCACATTGGAAAAAGTCCAGTGGAGGGTAACAAAAGTGATTAAGGGGCTGGAACATGAGGCGAGGCGGAGGGATTTGGGCTTATTTAGTCTACAGAACAGAAGAGTGAGAGGAGATTTGATAGTAGTCTTCAACTACCTGAAGGGGGTTCAAAAGAGGATGGAGAGAGGCTGTTCACAATAGTGACAGATGGCAGAACGAGGAGCAATGGTCTCAAGTTGCAGTGGGGGAGGTCTAGGTTGAATGTTCAGAAAAACTATTTCACTGGAATGGGTTACCTAGGGAGATGGTGGAATCTCCATCCCTAAAGGTTTTTAAGTCCTGGCTTGATTTAGCTGGGATTATTTAATTGGGATTGTTCTTGCTTTTAGCAGGGGGTTGGACTTGATGACCTCCCGAGGTCTTATCCAACTGTCTGATTCTAAGGCTATGTCTACACAACAGAGGTTTTTTTTTTGAAAAACAGCCGTTTTTCTGAAAAAACTCGCAGAGCATCCACACCTCAAGCACATTTTTGCACAAAAAAATCAAAAGAACAGAGAGGTTTTTCTGGCATAGGTATTCCTCATTCTACAAGGAAGAATGCCTTTTTTGCGAAAGAGCTCTTTCACAAAATGGTATGTGTGGATTGAGAGGAGGGGTTTTTTGCACAAAAAAAGGAAAAAGCACAGGTGTCCTGGTGGCCATTCTGTGCATAGCAATCAGAGCTTACTTTTGAGAGAGCGTCTGTGCAGTCTGGACGCTCTCTTTCACAAAAGTGCATCAATTTTTCCATGCACTTTTGCAGTGTGGACGCGTTCTTGCACAAGAAGTTTTTGCAAAAGATCTCTTCTGAGAAAAGCTTCTTGCACAAGAAGCCTGCAGTCTAGACATAGCCTAACGCCAGAGAGTGAAAAGGAAGGGGGGAAGGGTTGATGGACACAAATTTTTGAATCTGCTGGTGTGTGTTAATGCATGTGGCTTCGATCTGCTGCTTGACTAACACGTCAGGATCTCTGTCTGTTCGTCCATCACCCTGATCATATGTTTTGGTTCTGGTTGTCTTTGCCATTGTACAGCTCCCTTTTCCAAGCATTGTTCCCAATGTCTGCATTCGCTCACTGATTGATTTAATACTTCACAAACCATACCTTCCTGTTTCTTTTCAGGTGTTTTCTTATCTGTTGCGACTGCTCTGTTGCGGTCCATGGCAGGCTGTTATGGGCTCAGCTGTTTCTCACAAGGCATAAAAATGACTCTGTTACTTCCAGTTCTTCATGTAACATTTCAGTTACAAAACCCTTTTTCAAAATTTCTATTCACGTTCACAGTGAACCTTGCAAGGAATGTATCTCAGCAAGCACCATAAATATGGCAAGTGAGGAGGTGGGGGTGGCTAGTGGGTGTGCATATGGACAAAAGAAATTGTAGCTGGGACTAAAAAATTTCCTTAATGGGAAAATAGTTCTAATTATGTCACACTTTGCCACTGACAGATATCACCCTGCTGAGGCAAGGAGGAAAACCAGAGCATAACTTCTCCAGGCTTGCGGCTTTCCCCCTGCTCCATATGCATCCCACCTATGTTCCACTATGGTTCCTGCACAAGTGATTAATGAATCACTCCTCCCATTCATCACAGGGAATAATATTTTTAAAAAATTGTTTGTATTACTGACATGCAGGTATACATTACTATATAAAATTAATATGAAATGCCTTCCCCACCCCTAGATTTCAGTTACAAGAGGGACTTGTGATTGTCAAGTATTATATGTTGGTCCCTTTCTCTGGAAGGGAAACATTTATGCCTGGTTTATCTGGCCACCCAAATATAGAAACACTTTAAAATGGAAAGGTACATATAAGAAGCCAAAATATAATTGGCTTTCAGGGTTCATACTAACATGAAGGTAAACTGAAACTTAAACAAGAGAAAGAGACAATGATTCAGATATTGTAAGTGTAATCCCTCCTGTTCACTAGCATAGCATGAGGTTGTTCAGCACAGGGGAAGGCTTGTGACTTCTTACACAACTGTGGGAGGCTAGGCCTGAGGCTCCTTGGTGTCCTCTGCATTGTGTATTATGTGTGTGCACCTCAGACCAGACCCACTCAGATAAACCAACAGGAACAGGCTTTATTCTGTAAAAAATCATAGAACAGGATTACAGTTCAGCAGCCCTTCCTCTCTGCATGCAGCCTACCGGCTGCTTCCAGCTCAGTCCCTGCTGAGACCCTGCTGGGGGCAGAGATTACAGCATACAACACAGCCCCCTTACAACATGTTCCAACGCCCACAGTAACTAAGCCCCACAATAACCAACTCCATGTTCTCCCTTTGTGTCACTTAAACTCCTCTCAAAGTGCTCTGTAGCCCTTTTTGGTCCTACCTGTAAAAACATAGATCAGGATCACAATTCGCGCAGCCCATACTCCAGGGAGGGGCAAAATAAATGCCCAGGGGCCGGATCTGGCCCACCAAGCCACAGGATCCAGACCACGGGGCACCCTGCTGGAACCATCAGGCACACAGATGCCTTGTTTAACACAGACCCTGCATTTCTCTGCTCTGCAGGGAGGGAGATTGCTCATGCAATCTCTCCGCCCCAGCCCAATCCTCAGCTCCTATTGGCCAGAAACAAGCAGCCAATAAGAACTGACCTCAACTAATCTCTCAACTACTATTGGCTGGAAACAGCCAGCCAATTGGCACTGACAGATTAGCCTGAGAGACTGGGGCAGCCGGAGTTGAGAACCATGTGGATGGAGCAGCCTATATTTTCAAGTGGTCTGGAACTGCTGGCCAGGAGACAATTAGGTAAACTCCTCCCAGCCAGCGCCTGCCTCTGGCACCCCAACCCCTCCTGTACCCCAACTTCCTCCATCAGATCACCATCCAAACCCTCTACCCCCTGCCCTAGGTGACAACTCCCTCCCACACCCTGTACCCTCCCCCAGGCCAGAATCTTCTCCTGCACGCACACCCCCTCCCTGACCCTGCATCCCAATCCCCTGACCCAGATCACAACCCCCCCCTCCACCCAAACAATCTCTGAGACCTCACGCCGTCTTCTGCACCCCAGTCCCTTACCCCTTGTGCCCTTCTGCACCCAACCTCCACCCTAGACCCTGCACCCCCTCCACAGAGAAGTGTGGCCTTTGACCACTTACCAAAATCTTGGAGTGGCCCCCCCAACAACAATTATTGCCCACCACTGCCCTACTCTTTGCATACAGCCTGCCTGCTGCTTCTAGCTCAGTCCCTGCTGAGACCCTGCTGGGGGCAGAGGGTAAATCCTGGCAGGAGGAACCAAGAAGTTCTCCCAACGTGCCACAGTTTGTAGTCCACAACTTGTAGTTCACAGGGCTGCTGCTGAAGAACACTAGACTTTGGGTATGTCTACACTATACCGTTATTTCAAAATAAGCTATTTCAAAATAGTTAATTCGAAATAGCTTATTTTGAAATAACAAGTCTAAACACAAAATGCATTTCAAAATAGCGTTTTTCTATTTCGAACTAGCACATCCACACTGAGTGGACGTTGAATCGCATTTAAGGCTGGTTGGAACATCAGGGCATCAGGTCAGAAGTTGCCTTGTGGCCAGGGCAGGCAGCAGGGCACCCTGGGAAGGGCTGGAGACCCCCTATTTCGAAATAAGCATCTACACAGCGCTTATTTCAAAATAGCAATTTCAAAATTGGCACTATTCCTCATGGAATGAGGTTTATCAATTTCGAAATAAGCCCTCCGCTATTTCAAATTAATTTTGAAATAACGGAATGGCTGTGTAGACACTAGGAAAGTTATTTCGAAATAACTTTGCTGTGTAGACATACTCTTTGGGCTACATAAGTGTAAAGGGTGATTGTGATAATCTACTTTTATCTGTGGCCTCTCACATAGCATTTCATGAGTAGCAAACTGGAATGTAGGCTTTAATAGAAAATACTTCATCAAGCTCAATTACTGCTGATGGATCCATGACATAGATTTTAGGAAGACATCCAGGTTTGGTTTAAAGATGTCAAGAGATGGAGAACCACTATATCCCTTTGTAAGCTGTTCAAATGGTTAATTACTCTTAGGCTGGCCAGTTTTTCCGGAAAATCAGCCGCTTTTCCCCAAAAACTTACCAGCTGTATTCACTGGCCGCTTGATTGTCCGCAAAAGCACTGACATTCTCATGTATGAAATCAGTGCTTCTTGCGGAAAAGCTTTGACGCTCCCGTTCGGGCAAAAGTCCTTTTCGCGAAAAACTGTTGCACAAAAGGGCCAGTGTAGACAGCTAGCTAAGACTTTTGCGCAAAAGCAGGCTAAACGGAAAAAAGCCGTTTGGACGCTGGGAGACCCCGTAGCCGCCCTGGACTGCTTGGTAACCCAGGCTCTTAAAGCACACGCAGGCTGCTGAGTGCATGTGGCAGGAGCGTGCCTCAGCCCTCTGGCCTGAGGTCTGTCACGGTGCCCCTGCTGTGCCCAGCAGCCACCTCACAGCCCAGCATGGCAGCTCCGGGCGCTCAGCCACCCGCATCCCCAGCGCAGGAGGCCCCCAGGAGCTGCAAAAGAAGAGCCCCACCCTAGTCCTCGGGGGAGCTGGAGACCCTCCTGGATCTGTGGGAGGAGAAGGAGGGCTAGCACGAGACCCGGTCCCGGTGCCTCAACGCCGACATCTTTGGCCGCATGGCCCAGGCGCTAGCCCAGCAGGGCCATCCAGCCCGGAACCTGGAACAGGTCTGGGCTAAAGTCAAAGAACTTCGCCTGAACTATGTGTGGGCCAGCGAGGGCCGGGGGGCAGGACCAGACACCTGCCCCCACTA
>JANRFK010004893.1:12127216-12137223 GCA_030068395.1 Apalone spinifera | reverse complement strand
TTGATGACCTTCTGAGGTCTCTTCCAGCTCTATGGTTCTATGATTCTATGAAGACAAGTATAATAATCTCCTATTCTTGATGGATTCCCTACCTGATTTGGTCCTAGGTGGCCACATGGGTCAATTATGGGTAAGGGGGTCCATCAGCAGTGGAGGCAATAATTTGCAAAAAAAGGCCTTAAAGGAATCGAGGGATAATTATCTGCTGATTTACTCCACAGTGTTGAATTAATGTTGGAATGCTTCACGTGCGTGCCTGTTGTCTCATTCCACCATGGGGTCCGTTCTGCAGGTGGTGGGAAAAACTGTAAGTCCAAACACCCCTGAGCTCCAGGATACTGGCACCATCTGGTTTAAAAAAAACCTCACATAACCAGATTAACATAAAGCACGGTATTTTTCTTGAATTGCTGACACTCGCTTCAGCTGACCATGGTGAACCAAATGTTTTCTGGGTGAGTGAATGTCTGGGCTTCTGCTAAGGAGGTGGCCTGTCTGTGGGTGTTGGGGTGACAAGGGCAGCCTGTCGGATGGCATCCAGCAAGGCTTTTTCCATGTCTTCAGGTTCCCCAGGCCTCCATCTCCGTATTGCCTGCTGTATATACATTGGGAGACCCTGCACGATTAGCCTTAATTCGTTCACAGGTAAGGCTATTTGGGCTATGGATGTGTGAGTACCACTCCTTGCTGCAATAGGCATATCCTGACCACACACACATGCCAGGAGAACCGTCCTTTCCACAAACCTAGTGGGGTCCTCACCTGGTGCAGCAGCTGCTGAAAACATCTCTGCCAGCAATGCTCGTGGTCCAACAGCTGATGTCATCCCCATCAGCATCTCAAATATATTTTTGCATGTAGTATCACAAGCTTGCTGTCAGACCGCCCCTGCTAAGTCCCCTCCCAATCCAGATGCAGCCTTTAGTATCTGCTGAGCCTCAGTCATATTTAGGCTCTGATCTAGGTACAAGGTCACCAGATCTCGGGCCCATCCACTGAAACCAGAACGAGAGGGTCTCCCAAGGTTCTGGCCAACTCCACCGCCTGTGCAGGGGTCAACTCGGTCTCCACCACCATATGCCCAATATTTGTGGTTTCTCCTCCCCATTGGGGGGTGGGCCTATAAGTCCGGACCACCCTCCAGACCGCTGCAACCCGATGTCTGAGATCTGGCCCTCAGGGTCCGGATCTGGGTGATCCAGGTAACCCCAAATATCCCCATCCCAATCTTCACCCCAGACTAGGTATCGATCACTTCTCTTCGGAAGCCCTACAGCCGCTACTCTTCCCTTAGAAAGCAGCCTACCCTCTGGCCTACTCTCTCCCAAAACCAACTCCTTGAGACACTGTACCTTTCACTTAAAGTTCTATTCTCCTCCTGAACATGATCCCATTCCTCTTCTGCAGCTGCCACTTGTATGGCAGCAACAGAAAGAGAAGAGGCTTGGGCACTGGCTGTCAGTGCCTGAACTTTCCACATATCTAGTTCTTTCTCTAGTTCCTTCTTCAGTTCCTTCAACTGCTCCACATCCTGTGCTAGCTGACTCTTAGCTGCCTGCCACTGATGTACTGCCTGCCATAGCAGCCAGACAGCTGCTCTCTCCTTACCTCCCTTGTCTGTCTTATACAGTAATACATATTTTTCCATCATTAGTTCCAAATCAGTCACTGAATCACCCAAGAGCACCACCCCTTGAGTCCACGGGTCAGCCTCTTTACTTTGGATCCATTCCCTCAGGGGGTCTGGGCGTAGGTGCTGCATTCCACCCTTCTCCTTCCTTCTGGGAGTCCTTTACACCTCCCTTTCCTTTACCTCAAATGGCATCTTATTGGTGGGAACCTGGACTGTGTGTTGTGGTTTGCTAGCCTACCATGTTTCAATGCACCCCAGTCTCCCAAAGTTCACCGTTTCAACTTCCTGGGGGGAAAGGATGTAATACCTGTTTACTTATCCCCTCCTCCCTGGCATCTCCACCAAAAATGTTGCAAGTGGATGTGGATTGCAACTGCTTTAAACACTAAGGAGAGGGGATCACCACATAGGAGTGTAAAGGGCTTGTTTATTCAGTTAAAACTGGGAAGGGAGGGGAATCTCACTCATACACTCAACCACACTTAGTCCCAGGCAGGATGATAAGGCCAGCAGAAAGCAGTTCATGATGTTTGATCTTCTCAGGTTGACTCCTAAGCTGGTTTGCTGGCCAGGCAATCTGAGCAGAGGGCGTTCTGGGAGGCTCCACTTGATGGTCAACCAACTGTGTCTCTGTTCCTCTCTCCTTTTAGGATCAGCCACATGCAGCCTCTGTGTCTCTGGGCCTCTTGGGGCCATGTGCACTCCCTGCAGGGGCCGTGTTCACTGTTGTTTACTCCCGCTGTTTACCTCAGAGTTTTCCTGCCTCTGGGCTACGTCTACACTGGCGTGATCTTGCACAAAAACTCTTCCAGAAGAGAGCGTCTACACTGACATGTGCTTTTGCGCAAGAGCATCCATGCCAATGTAGACACTCTGTTGTGCAAGAAAGCTCTGATGGCCATTTTAACCATAGGGCTTTCTTGCACAAGAAATTAATGTTGCCTGTCTACACTGGCCTCTTGCGCAAGAACAGTTGCACAAAAGGGCTTATTCCTGAGTGGGAGTGTCAGAGTTCTGGTGCAAGAAGCCCTGATTTCATACATTAGAACGTCAGTTTACTTGTGCAAGAACACGCAGCCACTGTAGACAGGCAGCAAGTTTTTGCGCAAGATCGTGCCAGTGTAGACACAGCCCTGGTGTCCATGTCAGACATTCTTCTGCACTCACTCGGGGAAGAGACAGGGAGTTAACAGATAACACTTTAACAGTTTAGGGAACCAAATAACATCATTAACAGGTGACAAAGAGAACAACATCCATTTTAACTCTCCCCTTGCTTCTCCTTTGCCTCCAACATACAGATCTTTCTGTAGAAGAAAGTAAGTGAAATAAGACAGCAACAAAAATTGTCTCTTTCAACAGGTAGTGGTTTCAGGGTGCCCTTTATCTTACCTCCCTCTGGTTGGGTGGGAGTAGAAGCTGCCACCTTACTCTCCTCAGGTGAGCACCCTGGCCCCTAGGCCATACCAGAACGTGTCCCACCACCTTATTTTCAGGCTGCTCTTTATCCCGCCTCCCCCACAGGCTGCTGCTCTCCTTATTGTAGCCAAAGTTAGAAGCTCCAGAAACTCTTCAGAGGGACTAATTCCTCTTCCTTCTTTCAATTTTGATTCTCCTGAGTCCTGCCTTATGAGTCTTCCTTTCACCAGCCAGACTAAATGGAGGACAGGGAAAGGAGTGGGAAATGTTTCTCTCTTCACTGGAGGACAGGAAGTTGCATTGCTTCTTACTTTAATCCCTGCTAAGGGCTGCATATTAAACATTACCTTTTTTTGGTATAATGAATTAGAATAATAGAATCTTGGGCTATGTCTAGACTGTAGACTTTTTGCACAAGAAGCTTTTTTTTGGAAGAGATCTTTTGAAAAATCTTGAAAAAGAGCGCGTCCACACACAAAAGTGCATTAAAATACAATGCGCTTTTGTGAAATAGAGCCTCCAGACTGATTGGACACTCTCTCACATAAAAGGCCACCTGGAACCACTTCAGGCAGGGCTTTAGGTCACCAGTTGCTTCCGAGTGCTGGTGCCAGAGTCTTGCAGAGACACGCACTTAAAGGGAACCCCTGGACAGCTGTTTCTCTAGTTCTGCTGCATGCTTGCTACTTCTTTGAGGGACACCTCCCAAGTAACTCATTCCAGTACTTCACCACCTTCCTAGTGAAATAGCTTTTCCTAATATCCACCCTAGACCTCCCCCACTGTAATTTGTGACCATTCCTCCTTGTTCTGCCATCTGTCACTACTGAGAACAGCCTCTTTCTGTCCTCTTTGGAACCTCCCTTCAGGAAGTTAAAGGCTGCTATCAAATCCTCCCTCAGTCTTCTGCAGACTAAATAAGCCCAAATCCCTCAGGCTCTCCTCGTAGATCATATGCTCCAGCGCCCTAATCATTTTGGTTGCCCTCTGCTGGACCCTCTCCAATGTTTCCACATCCCTTCTACAGTGGGCGCCTGGGAACTGGAAACAATATCCACAGGTGGCCTCATCAGTTCCAAATAAAGATGAATATTAACTTCTCTAGATCTGCTGGAAATGCTCTTCCTAATGCACCCTAATATTCCATTCGCCTTCTTGGCTACAGGGGCACACTGTTGACTCATAACCACCTTCTCAACCACTGTAATCCCCAGGTCCTTTTCTGCTGAACTGCTGTTTAGCCAGTTGGTCCCTAGTCTGTAACAGTGCGTGGGAGTTTTCTATCCCAAGTGCAGGACTCTGCACTTGTCCTTATTGAACCTGATCAGATTTCTTTTGGCTCAGTCCTCCAATTTGTCTAAGTCAGTGTGGACCTATCCCTGCCCTCCAACATATCTACACTTCTCTGGCTGTGTCTAGACTGGCCAGTTTTTCCAGAAAATCAGCCGCTTTTCTGGAAAAACTTGCCAGCTGTCTACACTGGCTGCTTGAATTTCCGCAAAAGCACTGACTTCCTACTTTTAGAAATCAGTGCTTCTTGCGGAAATACTACTCTGCTCCCGTTAGGGCAAAAGTTCCTTTTGCGCAAAGCTTTTGTGCAAAAGGGCCAGTGTAGACAGCTGAGATTTGTTTTCTGCAAAAAAGCCTCGCTTGTGAAAATGGTGATCGGGGCTTTTTTGCAGAAAAGCACGTCTAGATTGGCATGGACGCTTTTCCGCCAAAAGTGCTTTTGTGGAAAAGTGTCCGTGCCAATCTAGATGCTCTATTCTGAAAATGCTTTTAACGGAAAACTTTTCCGTTAAAAGCATTTCCGGAAAATCATGCCAATCTAGACATAGCCTACGAGAATTACTCAAAAACTTAACAGATTACTGAGAATTACACAAAAGTTTAACGGATTGCTTGACAGTTTACCACGCTGATCACCCAAATAAAAAATTAGTAGCCTGAATCAGTTATATCTTCAGACTTGGACATTCATATCAATTCCACCATGCTATAAAGATGAACCTATTTACAAACACCGCTATCTTCCTTTAAGCATATATCCACTTCCAGGGAAATAGTTTGACCTAGCACCTATTAAATTGCCTCTTGGTCTGACCAATTCCCTGTGCCATCACATGTAATGAAAGGCCTATTTCTCTTCAAGGAGCATGCTTTATAAACTTTTCTCAGTCAGAGTTTTATGAAACATTTATCTCCCACAGGAAATAACTGTTATGGAGTCAGATTCTGTATGTTTAAAAGCAACTGTTGATTCATTTGGCTTTGATGGCTTGGAGTTTAGATGAGAAAACATGATTCAGTCCAATTTACAAAACTCTTGCACCATTCCGCTGAGACTTTTTACTAGATTTTCACCATTCATTTGTCTCTCTCTCCGTTCTTCCTGTTCCCAGTGTTCTCCATGTCATTGTGAGACATTAACAAACTCCACACATCAGTATTTATTTTATTTTATTTATTTGTTTAAAATATTTTTCCCCGATTTTAAATATTTGAGACAGCTTACAAAATTTTAAAACATAATATAAAAATAAAATATAAGATGCCAAAGGGGGACCAAAACACCCCGAGAGGAGGGACACACACACTCAAACACCAATAAAAGCACAGGTAAAAAGGGTGGCTTAGTATGGTATTTGAGCACTAACTGAACCTTTGGACAAATGATTTAATCTCTCCAGACCAGATTTTCTAAGCTATTTAAGTTGTCTGAAGATAGATGGGAATCTAATGGAATTTTCAATGGGCACTGAAAATCCCACTGGATCCTATCTGCATATTTGGGCAACTAAAAACCATTAAATATTTGGGCTTTCTATTGCTCATTTCCCTAGCTGTACTTCTTTGTCTACCTCACACGTGAGTTTTGAGAATAAAACCATTAAATATTGTGAGGTGCTTCCACATTATTGTAGTGGGGCCTGTAATAATATATGTGAGGAGGTAGATAACAAAAAATGTTATAATACTCAGTTTCCTTCTGTTATTCAACCTATTGTTATGAAGCAGAGAAACTGCCAGCCAGCACCATATGGGTTAAAAAAAAGTCTTTGGGTCCAGCTAGCCTTGTCTTGCCTGGATCCACAAGAGACCAGTGCCAGGCTTAGAGAGGGGATGAAAGAACGGCCATCCGAGGTTAGACTAAAGGTCCATCTAGCCTGGTATCCTGTCTGCTGACAGTGGCCCAGAGGGAGGGAGCACAACAGGCAATCATCATGATCCCTCTCCTGTCATCCATTTCCAGAAAAACAGGCTACGTCTAGACTGCATCCCTTTTCCGAAAAAGGGATGCAAATTAGATGTATTGCAATTGCAAATGAAGCGGGGATTTAAATCTCCCCCGCTTCATTTGCATGAACATGGCTGCCGCTTTTTTTTAAGGAATAAAAGCTTTATTTTCCGCAAGAGCTGCGTCTAGACTGGCGCTTTTTTCCGTCAAAGCTCCGAGACGGAAAAAAGCGGCAGCCATGTTCATGCAAATGAAGCGGGGGAGATTTAAATCCCCGCTTCATTTGCAATTGCGATATGTCTAATTTGCATCTCTTTTTCGGAAAAGGGATGCGGTCTAGATGTAGCCACAGAGCCTAGGGATACCATACCTACCCATCAATGGTCCAGCCATTGATGGACCTAACCTCTATGAATCCATCTAGCTCTCTCCCAACCCCTGTCAAAATCCTAATCCTCACAATCTCATCTCACAAGGAATTCCACAGGCTGACTGCGTGCTGAGTGAAGAAAAACCTCCTTTGCCTGTTTTAAACCTGCTGCCTATTAATTTCATTTGGTGACACCTAGTTCTAATATTGTGGGAATAAGTCCTTATTCAATTTTTCTACACCAGTCATGATTTTATAAACCTCTATCATATCCCCCGGTAGTCTCCTCTTTTCTAAGTTGAAAAGTCCATGTCTTTTTAATCTCTCTTCATAGGGGACCCATTCCAAACCCCTAATCATTTTTGTTGCCCTTTTCTGAACCTTTTCCAGTGCCAATATATCTTTTTAAAGATGAAGTGACCACATCTGTATGCAGTATTCAAGATGTGGGTGTACCATGGTTTTATATAGAGACAATAAGATATTCTGTCTTATTCTGTATCCTTTTTTTAATGATTTCTAACATTCTATTTGCTTTTTTGACTGCACTGCACACTAAAGCTACGTCTACACTGTAGCCTTCTTCTGCAAAAGCTTATGCAAATGAAGCACAGAGTGGAATGTTGTTGTGCTTCATTTGCATAATTAATTAGCAGCCACTTTTGCACAAAAAACCCTCTAGCACAAGAGCTGTTCTTCCTGAAAAAATGAGGTTTATAGGATCTTTCATAAAAGGGTTTTATTTTTGAAAGAGCCCTGTCTAAACTGCCGTTTTTCTATTGAAAAGCCCCGTGTCAAAAAAAACCGTGGCTGCCATTATGCAAATGAAGCACAGGAAATTTAAATCCCAGCTTCATTTGCAATTTCGAAGTGTCTAATTTACATCCCTCTTTCGAGAAAAGGAATGTAGTCTAGATACACCCCCACTGTTTACCCTTTTCTCTAGATCATTTATAAATAAGATGAATAGGATTGGTCCCAGGACAGACCATTGGGGTCCCCCACTAGTTACCTCCCTCCACTCTGAAAACTTACCGTTTATTCCTATCCTTAGTTTCCTGTCTTTTTAACCAGTTCTCAATCCATGAGACGACCTTCCCTCTTACCCCATGACAACTTACTTTACTTAAGATCCTTAGGTGAAGGACCTTGTCAGAGTCCCTTGTCAAATCTAAGTATATTATATCCATTGGATCCGCCGTGTCCACATGTTTGTTGACCCCCTCAAAGAACTCTACTAGATTAGTAAGGCATGGTTTCCCTTTACAGAAACCATGTTGACTTTCCCTCAACAAATTATGTTAATCTATGTGTCTGATGATTTTATTATTTACTATAGTTTCAACTAATTGCCAGGTACTGATGTTAGACTTACTGGTCTAGAGCCCTTTTTAAATATTGGTGTCACATTAGCTATCTTCCAGTCATTAGGTACAGAAGCTGATTTAAAGAAGGGAGCCTAGCTCAGTTTGTGGTTGACCAGTGAAGAAGCAGGAGCTAAATCTCTCCCTTTCTGAAGGGATGGAGCACAGGCTGTTCAGCCAAGACATCCACCTAGAAATAAGCAGATCTAGACATGTTGGTTGTTCAGAGGTGGCCATGCAGATACCATTTTGCCATTTGCATTGTCCATCTGTACAAATATCCAGGGGAAAGGCTTGAATCCAGAAGATCCTTATCTGTGGGCAGCAGCATTACCAAAAGAACATCCTCACTGCCTGAGCTGATAGGAATTCGTGCTAACCATTTTTGAGATGTGCATCTGCAGTGGCTTATAAGGAGCTCTAGACAAGGCCCATATCTTTCTTTATGCCACCTTGAAGGCTCTGTTGGCACTTGATAAAGAATCATTGTAAGTCACTGTCTATATGCTGCAAATTCCAGGCTGATAATTATTCAGCCTTTCATACAAGTCATAGCTGAGCATCTCAGCCAGTTGGATGAACTTAGACATGATAAATCATGACTGGGTGAGAAACTCCTTTCAATGCAAATCCGATGATATTTTTCACCACTATCTGAAATCAAACAACTCATTGACATTTCCTCTGAGTGAGTCTTGTGGGGAACATATTCCCAACTTTTCCTCATGGTGTTCTAATTCACCATAAACAACAAATATCTTGCACAATCAACATATGCCTTTAAATTGATGATGCCATTTCTGAGCACATATTTGTGTAAAGCTGGGTTCAGAGAACCTATTTCTATCAAATCTGGTTATTGATCTACCACTGAGATCAAATTACATTTGCCATTTCTACTATGTCATCAGACTTAAAGGAGCTGTGTTAGAAGATACACACCATTTTTTCATGTTAGAGTGCATTAAATAATGTACTAATGTGTAAATGTATTGGTCACTATGTTGCTGGGTTGCTGTCTGGTGCCAGAGGAAACACCTCTGGTTGAGCCATGGAGGTATCTTGCCATATTTTCCTGTCTTTCCTATGCAGGGGAATAGTGTGCTCTTGTACCCTTAATAATATCTATGGGTATGTCTACACTACAAAGTTAATTCGAACTAACAGCCGTTAGTTCAAATTAACTTTCATAGGGGCTACACATACAAACCGCTAGTTCGAATTTAAATTGAACTAGTGGAGCGCTTAATTCGAACTAGGTAAACCTCATTCTACGTGGAGTAAAGCCTAGTTCGAATTAAGTAGTTCGAATTAAGGGCTGTGTAGCCAATTAATTCGAACTAGTTGGAGGCTAGCCCTTCCCAGCTTGCCCTGGTGGCCACTCTGGGCCAAACCAGGGAAACTTTTCTGCCCCCCTCCCAGCTCCGGAGCCCTTAAAGGGGCACGGTCTGCCTACGGTGCCCGTGCCAGGTGCAAGCCTGCCAGCACCCAGCCAGCAGACCCTGCATCTGGCACGGCATGAGCCAGCCACCCACTGCCACCCAGCCCTCCGCCTTTTCCCAGGACCAGGCTGGCAGCTCAAGGAGCCTGCCCGGGGCCACAAGAGGTGGGCGCCCACCTGGTCTAGTGCTGAGATTGTGGACCTTATCGAGGTTTGGGGAGAGGCCTCCAACGTCCATGATCTCTGCACTAGGCACAGGAACGCGGCCATCTACAGCCGCATGGCTGCCATCCTGGCCATCAAAGGCCACATGCGAACCCAGGAGCAGGTTTGCATGAAAATCAAGTTGGTCCAGTGAGACCCCTGACCCAGAGCCCTTAGCTTAGAACATAAGAATGGCCATACTGGGTCAGACCAAAGGTCCATCTAGTCCAGTAGCCTGTCTGCCAACAGCGGCCAGCACCAGGTAGCCCAGAGGGGATGGACCAAAGACAATGACCAAGCGATTTGTCTCATGCTATCCATCTCCAGCCTTCCACAAA
>JANRFK010004893.1:12110596-12123699 GCA_030068395.1 Apalone spinifera | reverse complement strand
TTTTTTTTTTTTTTTGGAATATCACCAGATTCAATCAGTGGGATTTATATTTGGTGCCATCCAATATAAGTTCAGTTGCTTTCTGCTTTTTTACATACTTGGGTGTAAATTCATGACATCAGCACAAGTTTTCAGCTATGAGTAAACCATGTTTTCTTAATCAAACTCAAATGAATTTTTGTTGAAGGTATGAAATTTCGAAAGTAAGATTTGTTTTGTTTCACTGGCCAGTTCTCTGGGATCAGTAATGAAAGTGCCAGAATAGCAACTTGCTATTGAGGTGGGAGGGAGTGAGGGCAGAGGAGGGAATGGATAGTATGGGCAGTCTCACATGCCTTGTTGCAATAATCAGTGGAAAGCCGGGTTGTATACAATAACCTTACTACCAAGATCAAGTGCTGTTTGCAGGCCTGTGACTGAAAAGTAACTTTAGAGAGGATATGCATTTGAATAATTTCCATGTGTTGAGTTCAGAACATGTTTTGTTTCTGCTTATGGGTTTAGTCTTTTACGATGCTGAGCACTTCTGTACAGAATACCCTCAGCACCTGCTGACATTAATGGTAGTTGAGCTCTTGATAATCTGAAGAATCAAGTCCTTACAGAGCCATGTTTTTATCTTCAGTGACTTGTGATCAAGAAAAGAAACCTTAGAAAAATAGTCTCCAACCTTTTTACACCCAAGATCACTTTTTAAATGTCAGGGCAAGGCAAGATCTACCCCATCCCTTCCCCAAGGCCCTACCCCTTCCTTGGGGCTCTGCCCTACATGTTCGCCTCCTCTCCATCATTTGTTGACCCCAGCCCTCACTCACTCTCACTGGGCTGAGACAGGAGGCGTGGTCTCTTGGGTGGGAATGAGGGATTTGGGTGGGGAAAGAGCTGAGAGGTGCAAGCTCTGGGAGGGAATCTAAGTGTTGGAGGAGGTGGACAAAAGGATACTGGCTCAGGGAGGGGGCTCCAGGCTAGAGAGTGTTATGGTCAGGTGGAGGGTTGGGGTGCTGAGCAAGCCACAGGCCTGTGGATGTGGGGGTGCAGGAGTTTGGGTTGGCGTTCATGAGGGACTCAGGTCAGGGGAGATGGGAGCATGATGGTCTCAGGACACAGATTTGCAGTGTGTGGAGGTTGCAGGAATGTTGTGGCACAAGACTGGGGATGTGGGGTGCAGGAGTTTGGGGATGTGAGAGGCTCAGGGCAGGGGGTTCTGGTGTATGATAGGCTCAGGGCTGAAGTCGGGAGGTGGGTGGGTGCAGGAGTGTTATGATACTATGGCCAGATGGGGGCTTGGCCCCAGTTGGGGGGCTTCTTGGCCAGGCTTCATTTTTAAATAAAATATTATGTCAAATATACAATGTTTCAGCATTGTCTTTATTTGTGGAAGGGTTGGGGAACCTGTTTTGGGTCAGAGGTCACTGACCCACAGAAAAATCAATTGGGGATCACACAAGTGAGAGGCAAACCCCCCCCCTTAGTCCCCCCCGAGCGTCACAGATGTGACCCTAACTGAGACCCCTCATTCCCCTTGCACTCCAGCCCCATGGGGGCAGAGGGCAGGTAGGACCGAGGTTTGAGGTCTCAGGCCAGATTAACTCTTCTGGGCTTCCAGGGTTAATGAAATTTGTGAGCCCCTCTACACTCAGAGATGGGGCCAAAAATAAGGGATCCACTGTGTGGGACAGGTCTGCCAGTGAGTGGGATAAGGATGGGGGTGCAGAATCTGGATGGAAAATAGGATACAGGAGCAAGCTGGGGGTAGGTGTCTAGCCAGGAGGAAGAGAGCAGGGGCAGGGTGCTGGATGGTGTCTGGGCAGGTGGTAGGAACAGGGCGCTGGTGAAGGTCTGGGCAGGGGGAAGGGTGCTGGTGGAGGTCTGGCCAGGGGGTAGGGTGCTAGTGGGGGTTTGGCCAGGGAGCAGGGTACTCTTGGGGGTCTGGGCAGGGTGCTGTTGGGTCTGGCCAGGGAGCATGGGCAAGAACAGCTCAGGTGGCACCTGGGGATCCTTCAATACGTGCTGCTCCTCCCCTTCCCAAAACAGCCGGCACACTTTCTAAGAAGTCAGATCTGGTGCACAGCCAGGGACCTCCCCACTCCCTGCGCAGGAAGGCAGAAAGGCAGGCAGGAAGTTTCCAGCTGTGCGCCAGATTCAGCTTTTCAGGAAGCATGCCGACTGTTGGGGGGGGAGGAGCAGCCTGCACGCTTGCTGAGATGCCAGATCTGGTGCAGAGCCAGGGACTTCTCCCCACCCCACACTGCAGGAAGCTGGTTCTTCCTCCATTTTCCCAGGAGGTAGCATCAGTGCGAGCTCCTTGGGGGTGGGAGGAAACAAGGGGAGGGGCAGGAACATTTTGCGATTGACTGGTTGTACCCCCAAAATTGACCAGTCGATTGCGATCGAAGGGTTGGTGTCCACGGCCTGAGATGTTGGGCTGACATGGAATTTTCCAATCAAACTTTTTCATGAGAAAACGTATTCATAGAAATTGAAACAATTAAGTGTCAAATTTGATTAATCTATTTATTTTTTAATTAAATTTTCTAAATGATCTAAACAGGGTGTTTTAGATTTTTTCTGGGTTATTGTTTTGGGAAAATTTGGGGGATTTGACTTTTTTGTCCCACCGTGAATTGGGACAGAATCTGAAATCTGAAACTCTCACAGGACTGATCTGACCTCTCTAGGGATATGTCTACACTAGCCCCCTCGTTCGAACTAATGTAAGCATTCAAAGTTGCAAATCAAGCCCAGGATTTAAATATCCCACGCTTGATTTGCATCTTCCCGGCTGGTCGCCATTTTTGAAATTTACAAGTCCGGACTAACTGCCCGCATCTACACGCGGCAGGGACCTGGTAGTTCGAATTAAAGCCCTAGTTCAAACTACCTGTTATGAGGTCAGCTCTGATAGTTATTTCAGCATCTCCATTACAAACCTCTTTTTAGAGTTTGGTAACTCAGTTACACAAAAATCCCTACTTTGGACTGAAATTGTGTGCGAAATTTTACCCAGAGGGATGTTTCTAAAACACTAAAAAAGTATTTAAATTATGGACAAACAAGCTGAAATGAGTTTTAATTCTAATTTATATAGGCCTGTAACTCAAATGACTCAACTTCTTATCCCACACTTCAGGGAAGACATGGAAAGAAGTTAAATAGAGGAATATATGAACACACCATAACCTGTTGCTCTACCACATCTGTGGGGAAGGAACTTCAGTGTTTACCAGCATAAAGATCCTCTTGGGAACAGTTAGGCTGTGTCTATACTGGCACCATCTTGCACCAAAGCTATGTAAATGAGGCTCAGCATGGAATATCGCCAAGCCTCATTTACATAACTAATGAGTCACCATTTTTGCGGAAGAGGCTCTTGTGCAAGATGGAGCTGTCTACACTGCCCCTTCTTGCGCAAGAAAAACCCTCTTGAGCAAAGCCGTTATGCCTGAAAATAATCAGCATAGCGGCTTTGCGCAAGAGGGATTTTCTTGCGCAAGAAGGGGCAGTGTAGACAGCTCCATCTTGCACTAGAGCCTCTTCTGCAAAAATGGTGGCTCATTAGTTATGCAAATGAGGCTTGGCGATATTCCACGCTGAGCCTCATTTGCATAGCTCTGGCGCAAGATCGCGCCAGTACAGATACAGCCTTACTGTATATCATTGTAGTTGTGCAACTCTAGATGGGAAGATAATAGGAGGGTGAGTGAGGTTTTTTGGGATGAGGCAGGATAAAAATGTATATATGTGCTGTGGAAAAGGAAGCTGCAGACTCAGAGAACTAATACTTGATATTTACTTACATACAGTTTAAAGAATGGAAGAGTGCCATAAATGAAATAAATCATTAACAATACAATAAAAGTAAATAAACCAAAGCAACATTAAAATGCTAAATCTAACTCTGAAAGATCGATCATGGCAGTGTTGATCTTCTGCAGAATGAAGATGTGGCCCCATTGGTAGTCAATGGGGGTTGAGTGCAGAGCTGCCTAAGGCTCCATTGAACACCCAGTCTAAGAACATTTCAGGACCAGGACCAGGACCAAAAATCAACATCTCATACAACTTCTACTATGATTCTTTTATAAGTTCTAAACTATTTTAAAATAAATGTAGATGAAGTAGAAGTTTTCCAAAAGCTTTAAATAATGATTCTATTGTGGGCGTCCCGTTAGTTATTTTGGGTGAGGAGTGGAGAGGAAAAGGACTAAGTCTGCCTTTGTCATATCTGTGCTAAATATCACATTTTCAGCAACAGTTCCTCACAGGGAAATACGATTTTTAATGTCAAAAGAATTATTATTTTTGAGCTTCTAGGACAAACTATGGATTATGAAATGACAATGATTAGCTTCACCACTAAAGTTATATAAATTACTGTAACTTGGCAGAAAGTTTATCAATATATAAATTAACAGCAGTCACCAAGAATATGGACAAGTGCTGACTGATAACTAAATAGAGTTTTAGCTTATATTCAGGTCTTCTGTCACCTTAACAGTGTTTGAATATAAACAGGCACATACGACTCTATACATATGAAAAGGCCATAAACATTGTGGCTAGTGTTACAATCTGGTCATGATACTTCTGTAAAACTTTTCCCCACATTTACATCATAGGACTTTTGTACAGGCACAAGAGATCCTGATTACACAGAATTCCTTTCAAAATTTGGGCTTAAAATAATCAGACGGTCAACTGATCTTCTCAGATACACCAGTGATTATTTTGTATATCTTTTGTCTCTTTTTTGAAATAAGAGATTCCTTGCCTGACTGGAGACATAATAATTCTAATTTAAAGAGGATTGAGAGAAAAGTAACAGTCCATGATTAATTAATAATCATGTCAAATTGTAGCTCTTCATTAAATGTGCTCTTAATGATGTACAAAATAAGGAGGAAATCCATATTTAGTAAAAATAGAGTATGACTGGAATCTTGCCAATATCTCACTATGCAAAGTGCTAAATACCTCTTTCACAGACTTCTAATCTTCTCAAACATGAAAAAAAATGAACCACAATTCAAGGTATACTTTTAAAATCTTTGGATGAGTCAATAATATTTAGACCTGGAAGTATTATATTTCTATTGGTCCATTTTGTGGGTACAAGCAGTTGATCGCGAAGTGTTTCAGCCCTTCCCTTGTTTCCCCCTACTCCTAAGAAGGAACCCGCGCTGACACTACCTACTGAGAAAATGGGGGGGGGGATGCCAGATCTGGCATCTCAGCAAACGCACTGGCTGCTCCTTCTCTTCCCCAAGCAGCTGGTGCACTTCCTAAAAAGCCGGGTCTGGCATGCAGCTGGTGACTTCCTTCCCTGTGCTGCCTGTCTTTCTTCCTTCCTGCGCAGGGGAGGGAGGGGGGTTGCACTTCTCATTGTTTGCACTTCTGAATTCCTAAATGACCCTCTTGTATCTTCTGTAGCTTTTATTGTTGGAGGTTATTTGGAATTGCAACCTTATTGCCCTTGAACATCACCCCATCTTTCGTAGTAATTCATATCTGCAGTTCCAAGTCTGTTACAGTTGGACTACAACTACTCTTTCCTTGAGGTCACCATTAACACTTCTTCAAGGATTCCCAAACATTCATCTTTCTGGTTCCTCTCTTATTTGTTGTTCTTTCCTGTTAGCTCTGGGAACTGACTTTACAATCAAATCTACGTAGATTTGCATGTGTCTTTAATGTCTTCTCTGGTTTCATGGGAGCCACTTGCTCTGGAAAGTACACCTGCAATGAATATGAATTTACTAGACACATAGGTCACAACCAAATCATGCTTTTGTGGCTTTATCCTCCTTTGAACCCTTAAGATTCAGTCATTTATCAATTTGCTAAATAACACTTTCAACTTCCACTTTCTGTCCATAAATATATGGGTTGTCTCTCACAGAAACAGTATTTCTGAAAGCTCCTTCTAGATCTATGCACATCTGGTTTCTGCCTTAGTCAGTGACTTGGATGCAGATTCTAGCAATTGTCAACAAACTTCATGCTTCTGTAAAAATCACTGCACCTAACACAGATTGGTTAGGTTCACTAATTCTTGTACCAATGTTTTGAACCTTCACGTGATTCTGTTCTGCACATCAAAGAATATTCATTTTCATTTTCTAGGCATTTGTTCAAACCTATTTCTTGGTAGATTGGTTAGTTATTTTGGAAATTTCATGTCTAAACTTTCCCAGGAACCAGTGGACATCTTTCTTTGACTAGGGGCATGACATTACTTCAGTGGCTGAAATCTGCCTTTTATTGGGTTCAAACCATCATTATTTCCAACGTCCCCAACCAAAGTCAGTTCTGTAACCTCTAAAACACATTGCTCCCTATTTATTTTCAGGTTTGCAGTTCTAGTTGTATCCTGCACTTCCATAACATATCTACAAGGCTGTACAAGGTTGTAAAAGGTTTTTGTTCTAAATCTCAGTATAAAAATATTATGAAGAAGCCCTGCAAATGCATGTTAAATAATTTTAGCTCATCTGTGCACTTCATTTAACTTCCTTTCTGCCTTCTGAGTAAATCAATGGTGTGTTTGGTTTTGCTTATTTAGATGTGGAATCTCCATCCCAAGGGTTTTTAAGAGCAGATTGATAAAAACTTCTCAGGGATGGCCTACATAATTCTTAGTCCTGTCATGAGTGCAGGGTAACTAGACTAATTGAGGTCTTGAGGTTCCTGTCAGTCTACAATTCTATGATTCTGTGCCAACAACCTTTACAAATATATACGGATTTTGAACCTACCTCTCCAACATTGCTTGGAGGAACTTTTGTTCAGTCCATTATGAAAATAGGTATGTCAGAAAGGTTGAATCCATATCTGAATCATCCCTAGGTTTTGGCTTCGAGGAGAGGTCTCCAACAGTGGTAAGTCTATTTACAGATGAGAAGGTTGAACCATTGTTCTCCCCTGGATGATTGGAATGCTAAAAATCATTGTGGAAAAACCCAATGAATTCTTTGCTTCGGTCTTCATGACTGAGGATGTTAGGGAGATTCCCTAACCTGAGTCATTTTTTTTAGGTGACAAATCTGAGGAAATGTCCCAGATTGATGTGTCATTAGAGCAAGTTTTGGAAAAATTGTTAAACTTAACAGTAATAAGTCACTGGGACCAGATGGCATTCACCTAAGAGTTTTGAAAAATCAAATGTGAAATTACATAACTATTAACTGTAGTTTGTAACCTATCCTTTAAATCAGCTTCTGTATCTAATGACTGGAAGATAGCTAATGTGATGCCAATATTTTAAAAAGGCTCTAGTAGTGATCCTGGCAATTACAGACCAGTAATTCTAACATCAGTACCAGGCAAAGTAATTGAAACTATAGTAAAGAATAAAATTCATACACATAGATGAACATAATTTGTTGGGGAAAGTCAACATAATTTCTGTAAATGGAAACCATGCCTTACTAATATACAAGGGTATGTCTACACTGCTACCCTAGTTCGAACTAGGGTGGCTAATATAGGCATTCGAACTTGCAATTGATGCCCGGGATTTAAATATCCCGGGCTTCATTTACATGTTCCGGGGGGGGTGCCATTTTTAAATGCCCATAAGTTCAAACTACCTGCCCGTGGCTACGCACGACACAGACTAGGTAGTTCGAATTAAAGCTCCTAATTTGAACTACCATTATTCCTCCTGCAAGGAATAGTTTGAACTAGGGTGGCAGTGTAGACATATCCCTAGAGTTTTTTGAGGAGGACAAACAACATGTGAACAAGAGGGATCCTGTGGATATAGTATACTTAGATTTCCAGAAAGCCTTTGACAAGGTGCCTCACCAAAGACTCTTAGGTAAAGTTAGTTGTCATGGGATAAGAGGGAAGGTCCTTATGGATTGATAATTGGTTAAAAGACAGGAAACAAAGGATAAGAATAAATGGTAAGTTTTCAGAATGGGGAGAGGTAACTAGTGGTGTCCCCCAAGTGTACGTACTGGGACCAATCCTATTTAACCTATTTATAAATGAGTTGGAGAAAGGGGTAAACACTGAGTTGGTAATATTTGCAGATGATAGTTAAGATCAAAGCAGACTGTGAAGAGCTTCAAAAAGTTCTCACAAAACTAAGTGATTGGGCAACAAAATAGCAAATGAAATGTAATGCTGATAAATGTAAAGTAATGCATGTTGAAAAAAATAATCACAATTAGACAAACAACATAATGGGGACTAACTTAGCTGTAACTACTCAAGTGAGATCTTGAAGTCTTTGTGGATAGTTGTAGAAAACAACCAGTCAGTGTGCAGCGGCAGTCAAAAAAACATGCAGAATGTTAGGAATCATTAAGAAAGGGATAGAGTATAAGTATTTTATTGCCTGTATATAATATCATGGTATGCCCACATCTTGAATATTGCATACAGATGTGGTCACCTCATCTCAAAAAAGATATATTGGCATTTGAAAAGGTTCAGAAAAGGGCAATAAAAATGATTAGGGATTTGGAATGTAAAGAGAAATTAAAAAGACTTGGACTTTTCATTTTAGAAAAGAGGAGACGAAGGAGAGATAGGATAAAGGTCTATAAAATGACTGGTATGGAAAAAGTGAATAAGAAAAAGTTATTTACTTGTTCCCATAACATAAGAACTAGTTATCACCAAATGAAATTAATAGGTAGCAGGTTTAAAAACAAACAAAAAGAATTCTTCACACAGCGCTTGGATGACCTGTGGAACTCCTTGCCAGAGGAATTTGTGAAGATCAGGACTTTACCAGGGTTCAAGAACAAACTAGATAAATTCATGGCAGTTAGGTCCATCAAAGGCTATTAGTCAGGATGGGTAGGAATAGTGTCCCTAGTCTCTGTCAGAGGCTGGGAATGAGTGATAGGAGGGGGATGGCTTGATGATTCCCTGTTCTGTTCAGTTCTTCTGGGGCATCTGACAGTGGCCACTGTCAGAAGACAGGATACTGGGCTAGATAGACCTTTGGTCCAACCCAGCATGGCCATTCTTATGTTCTTATCCATACTTTCAATAGAATTGAGAAAAAATGTGAGCTTCTCTGGTGTTTTTCTAGAACCTGCTCAACAGAAAGCAAGGAACACAGTATACAAATGGGCTAGCTTATTGCAATTTTAATATAAAAGCACTGTCTTAACACTAAAGTAGTAAACATCAATGAAAGGATATTCTGAACGAATTTTCTAACCACAAACTTTTTAAAAATGACTTTAAAAAGTGGATGTTCTTTTAGCAACTAGGTTTAATTTCAGTAAGGTCATCTGAATTTCTCCTGAGATTAATATGAAGTGAGTGTTCGGACAATTTAAAATATGAACATAGATGTCCTTTGTGCAAATAGAGTACAGCTGTAATTGCATATGTGAATTTTCGTTAGTTTGTAAATGCTTTAAAAAAATCAGTTTCTTTTGTACTCTAGGAAAATGTGTTACAAATTCTGTCAATTTTGCATTATTCATTTTTAGTCTGAAATTATTTTTAAAGGTCTCCAGCAATTTAAAATATCAGGGGGATGAATATGTTTTGTGTTTGCAAGTGAGATCCAGATCTATGAAACACTTTCATAGTCACAAGTCAGTGACGTGTAGATAAAATTTAAGTTTCAAGCACACAACAACCAAGGCAGAAAACATCCTGTTTCCTTGATGCACTGTAGAAGCTGGGTGGGGAGGAATACCAGTGGAATATATACCTGGACTACTTTGTTCATTGCTCTTCCATTAGAGTGTGTAAAATGTGTATTGCTAAAGATCAAGCAAACAGGATGATCTGATTGGAAAGTTTGAATGGAAAGACCATTGGGCCTGAAGCTGGTGAAACACAACAATGAGTAGATTAAGATAATACTTTGAAAATTACTAAATAAAAGGGTTATGCCCACAAACTCTCTTGATACTATATATCAGGAGTCAGCAACCTATGGTATCAGTGGCACGTGTAGTCCACAGCAGGAGCTCAGCTTGCTCCCCTGAGTCAGTGTAGCTGCGAGGCTTGGAGCACCAGCTCCAGCTTCAGGGCACATGGGAGAGAGGGAGGTGAAAAAAACCTGGACTCATGTCCACTCCCAGTGTCCCCAAGAGTCACCCTGGCTCCCCACCTTCCTCCACAGGGTGTCACAGGGGATTGAGGCCCCACCGCCACATGTGCACCGCTGCTGCTCCATCTGCCTCATTCCTGCTAGCATGCGGGGAAGCTGGGGAAGAAGGAAGCAATGGGGTGGGGGAGTTTGCCCCAGGTGCCCCCTGAGAGCTGCCCCAGCTCCCCGCCCACTACCAGCAGGTGGCACAGCGGCTCCTACACCCTCCGTGAGAGGGGTGGGGACTGGGGTATAATGGGTCAGGCTCAGACGGTTGGGGGTTCTGGGAGTAGTTTTTTTTTTCTTTTCACTTGTGTAGTGCCCAACTGAAAGTTCCCCACCCCCTGCCATAAAGAAAACATTGCGTTGGACATAATAGTTTACTTTATTTAAAATGAAGTTTGATAAACATGAGAAAGTTAAACTGCTTAATCTGTTTAATAATTTAAATTAAACCATTCTCCTCAGCTGCAGCACTAGCAAAATGGCTTGGGCATAATTAATGGCAAGTTTCCATTAGCAACTGGTGGTCTGTGGAAAGGTTTGCATTGAGCCAGGTAGTCCACAGACCAAAAAATTGAGAACCACTATGCTGGAGGGTGAGTACTGCCCAGGCTGTGGCTCTGGGGCTGGGTGGCAGTGGGGGCAGCTGAGGGGAGAGGATAAACATGTGGGGGATCCCCCTGCCTCAAAGCTGAGTTGGCCCCTGGGTCCCTGGCAGGAAGGTGAGAATGCCATGAACCAGACCCCCACAGGATCCTACCTCCAGCAGGGCTGGACACCCTGGGGTTCCCCACCACCCCCACCTCCCTCACCCATTTCCCTGAACCCCCGAGCCACCCTGACCCCTGTCCAGGTTGGCAATCCAGTATCGCATCTCCTGCAAGGTTGGAGCCAGTGCCAGCTTCCTGTGGGGGGAGGGGAAGTCCCGAGGCTCCATGCTGAATCTGGCTTTTGGGGAAGTACACGCGTGCTGCTCCTCCCCTCCCCTCAGGAAAAGCTGGAGAGAGCCCAGGGTAAGGGACCAAGTAGGGCATGCAGTGAAGAGAGCTCCTCCCCCCAGGGAGGGCAGCACGGCCAAGGACAGGAGGGTTAAATCTTGGCACCACGCTTGGGAAATGTTGCCAAACCCTGCTATATATAGTGTTGTTAGTCTAAGGTGCCACAGTACTACCTTTTTTTAAAAATCTATACAGTCAGAGAGAAATGACTCATCTTCAGATTAAGTAGATACTCTAATATACCTCTTTAGATTGAAGATTTCCCTTGGAAAGAAAATATTATTCCCTAGGAAACTAATTTCTTGGCTCAGTAAAATTAGTATCTGTTGAATTTACCATTCTTATTATTGATCATGATACTGCATTCATATCCTGTACAGTAAAGCAATGCTGCTAGTGTTGGAAAGAGCAGCACTCAACTCAAGCAGAAAGAGTTGCAGGGCAGAGAGAGTTACTAATGCTTATTGTGACTTTACTTCTCTTTATGGGTATGTCTAAACTACATCCCTTTTTCGATAAAGGGATATAAATTAGACATATCAAAATTGTAAATGAAGCCAGGATTTGAATTTCCCACGCTTCATTTACATAATTGAGGGTTACAGGATCTTTCGAAACAGGGCATTTCTGTTGAAAGATCCCCGTGTTGACCGCATTTTTTTTTTAAAAGCCGCTTTTCAAAAAAAAGCTGTGGCCGCCATTATGTAAATTAAGCGTGGGAAATTCAAATCCTGGCTTCATTTACAATTTTGATATGTCTAATTTACATCCCTTTATCGAAAAAGGGATGTAGATTAGATACCCTATCTGTTTGAGGAAGTTACATGTTTTGTTAGCTCTCATACCTTTTTATGTTTTGAGCTTGCTCATTTACATTTCCCCTACACATCACATTACCTGAAGCCAACTCTTGACTTGTAATAGATGCAGCTCATTGGAAAGCAGATATGAATAGCATGTGCTATATTTCTTATGGCCTGTGTTCTCATCCTATAGCTCCCAGCTTCCCATGAACCCTGTTTATCTTGTGTTCATCTGCCTGTAAAATCTGGATATTAAACAGACACAAATAGTCTTATTTGTTGGCGATTTCCTTAGTAAATAAGTAATCAGTGTCCCTGGGGACTTCACCAGAAGAACCAGAAAATACGGCAGTGTTGGTATTTATTCTTTTAGTTGAGTAGAGCTAATCCAAAACAAATTCCAAAGACCTTTTTTTTAAAGAGTCAGCAACACTGAAGGGTTTTGTAAATTTGTCATTTCTGTCAGTATTTAATTGGAGGGGAGGGGAATCTGAAAGAACACCTCTCATTTCAAAGTTTTCTAAACAAAATATTTTTTTCAAGATGTTCTTTGCTTTAATAAAAACAATGTTTCCAATGCACTGAAATGAAACACTATTCAATTTGTGGACACCATTAAACAAATCTGGATTAACAATGCGCAGCTATAATTCTGAAGAAGGAAGGTAACTCTGTAGGAGAGATTGATGGTGAGACACATGCTCTGCAAGGTAGAATGTGTCAGAACTATTCATGGTAAAAAATATGTATAGTTCTCAAATCGGCATGTACAGCATGAGTGAATAGCAAAAGTAGAGCAGTTTTGAAAAAATGTTTTCTTTACTATGGAGGAAATTTGTTTTGTTTTTTTTACTAGCTTTAGTCAAAAGTATTTGAGGAAATCAGCCTTGGTCAACATGTTGTATGGAGCCCTTCAACTAGGTGATAGATGACAATTTCTGTGGAAACAGAAAACAGTAATGCCCTTAAAAAAGCTAAGATCAGTGAAGACTTGATCCCATAACCAGAATATACTGGCATGGGCAACTAGCTACTGGTTCTCCACAAAAGACATACCAGCAGGTGTCTCAATTAAGAGAATCTCAAAAGTAAGGGTTTGAGACAGATCATGTAGTGGATCTGATAGTTAACCAGACCTGGTGAGAGCCCTATATTTCGATAAGCATCTAAAACTCTCTGGGGCTGTGTCTACACAGGCCCCCTTTTCCGGAAAAGGGATGCAGATGAGAG
>JANRFK010004893.1:12070521-12080722 GCA_030068395.1 Apalone spinifera | reverse complement strand
CACTCCCTCACCCCCAGAGCAATCATTGTCTGGGGGTGGGGAACCCAGAAATATCTTGGCCACACCCCTTCTGTTTGATGCCCCACCCCTTCCGCTCGATACCCTGCCCCTTCCTGTGTGGCCTGGGACCACTTCAAAAATTTCCATAGTGGCCCCAGCAAAAAATTATTGCCCACCCTGGCATAGACCAAAGAATTTCCTCAAAATAATTCCTAAAGATCTTTTATAAAAACATACAGCTTTGCATTAAAATTTGTCATTGATGGAGAATCCACTGTAACCCTTGGTAAATTGTTTCACAGATAATTGCCTTCATTGTTAAAAATGTATGCCTTCATTTAGCTTCAACTTCCAGCCATTGCACCATGTTATCATAGAATCACAGGGTTGGAAGATACTTGGGTGCCACAGTGGCACATAACCAGACAAGTTCACATGAACTCAAGGCTGGTGGGAAATCTTAGAGGGAATCACAGAATCATAGACTTCTAACTTTTCTAAGTGATTTTTAACTTATTATTTTTTTATTTTATCTTCTAAAAGAAGCATTCACTATATTAGACATTCCTTCATCATCAGACTTCTTGGTGAAGACTGAAACAAAGAAGTCATTAAGCACCTCTGCCATTTCCAAGTTTCCTGTTACTGTTTCTCCCTGCTCACTGAGCAATGGGCCTACCCTGTCCTTGGTCTTCCTCTATTTATATTAGAAAATAGATTTATAGAAAGTCTTCTTGTTTCCCTTTATGTCTGTAGCTAGTTTGAGCTTGGTTTGTGCCTTTGCTTTTCTAATCTTGCCTCTGCATACCTGTATTTTTTGCTTATATTCATCCTTTGTAATTTGTATTAGTTTCCACTTTTTATATGACTCCTTTTTGATTTTTAGATCATGCAAGATCTCCTGGTTAAGCCAAGGCAGTCTCTGTAATGTGTGTCTGTGGAAGGGGGTGGGGGGCAGAATTGGATACAATACTCTAGATGTGGTCTCACCAGTACTGAATAAAGGGGAATAATCACTTCTCTGGATCTGTTGGTGTGATGGGGCAGCCGCATCCCACACTATAAGTAAGCCTATGGGCAGGGCCTAGCGGGCTGAGAAGATCCATCTGGCGGAGATTGCCCCTCCCCCACGGCCTTGCAAGGCATGCTCACTGGTGAGCCGCACCATAAAAGGCCCTGAGCCAGATCACTTGGGGCTGATAGCCGAAGGGGAAGGACTGACAAGGTCAGCTCCTGACCTGGAGAGGTCCCCACCAACGGGACCAATGCGACCACCCCAGCGGCTGCACCAGCCTTAGACCCAGAAACGCGGAGGGGTACAACCACGGGAGAAAGGCGGGGAGGTAGGAAGTAGCCCAGGGCAGGGAGGAACAGGCCCCTGAGTACTCAGCTGGGCAGGGAGGAACCCCTCGCTGAGCAGGCAGTGGACCAAGCCACTGCCCACAGGGCCCTGGGCTGGGACCCAGTGGGTCGGGAGGACCCGAGTCTCCCTATCCTCCCTCTCTGCACTGCCCCAAATCCGGGAGGGCCACCAGCCTGAGGACTAGGCCACAAGGCCGTATTTACCCCCAGAGAGGGGAACTCTAAAGACTGTGCCAAGAGGCTATATTTACTCCAAGAGAGGGGAACTCTAAAAACTGCCGAGAGGCCATACTAACCCCAAGAGAGGGGAAATCTAAAGACTGTGCCAAGAGGCCATATTTCCCCCAAAAGGGGGGACTTTAAAGACTGAGCCGATGGGCCAATATGGGAGAGATCCCAACCGAGGGGGGGGCATCCCTCGACACTTGATGGAGAATGTGGGCACCCCAATCCCACCCCGGGTTTAAGGGGTTTAGGGGAACATGTAGGAGTTGGTAGTCAAGCTGACAGGTAGGAAGCCATGATGATGGGGGCAATAGCAAGGAGAAGGCCATTAGATGGTCCCACCTGGGAGCAGGAGGGGCCAACGCAGGCGAGAGGCCTGGGGGAAAAATTAAGGGACTGTGGCTACGGGCAAGTACTTACAGCCAGGCAGAGAGCAAGGAGGTGGGACCTGACAAAGGTGGTAGTCCAGGTAGTGGTAGAAGGGACACCAACCTTAAGCCTCGAGGACATGGACTGTAGCCAGACCCTGGTCTGGGCAGACCTAGTAATCCCTGAGTCAGCGGTGGGGCCCTTTTTTTGTGCAGTGTGTGCATGGGGAGATTCAATCATACCCCACTGCCTGGATGAGGGTGTCAGACAACCAGGAGGTGGCCATTTGCCGAGTGGGGTTGGCCCCATGTCTGGCGTACCCAGTGATTTTTAGGCCGGGATTGGCCGGGCTTCCAGAGGCTGGTGAGGGAGTGGAGTCAGCAAGGGCCTCCAGAGAATGGTGTGCCATGCTTGCCCAACGGGACAAGGGGAGCCCCGAGAGGTGCTAGGCTGGGGAGCGGCCCCGAACAGAATCGGGGGAAGGTGGACTACGGTAAGCAGAGGTGGAGGGAGATGGAGGGAGACTTCCTACGTGAACAGAGGGAGTACCCCACATTGAGCCATGCCTGGGAACAGGAGAGGGAATCTGCAACAGAAGGGAAGACTGAGCCACGGAGACCCCAGGACCCCCGGTTTGAGGTGTGCCGGTGCCGCCTATACCGGGTAGAGGAAGACCCCAGACCAAAGAGGAAGTTAGGCAACTCCTAGTCCCCTGGAGGTATAGGAAGGAAGTATTGAGGCTGGCCCATGCCAACCCCTGGGAAGGGCACCTAGGGCGGGAAAAGACTTTGCAGTGTCTGACCCAGAGGTTTTTCTGGCTGGGGATCCACCGGGCAGTCCAGGACTTCTGCAATGCCTGCCCCAAGTGCCAGAAGACAAGCAAAAAGGGTGTACCCAGAGCCCCAATGGTGGCCCTACCATTAGTAGGGGTTCCTTTTGAGAGGATAGGGCTGGATCTGGTAGGTTCCTTGGAGAAAATCAGCTCAGGGTACCAGTACATCCTTGTAGTGGTGGGCTACGCAACTAAGTATCCAGAGGCGGTGTCTTTGTGGAACACCAAGGCACTAACACTGGTGGCCGAGTTAATGGAAATTTTTTCCCGGGTAGGGATACCCCGGGAGATTTTAACAGATCAGGGGATGAACGTAACCTCTAAATTGATGGCTGAATTCAGCCAGCTACTAGACATCAAGGCCCTAAGGACTTCTGTGTACCATCCCCAAATGGATGGGTTAATAGAACATTTTAATCAAACTTTGAAGGCCATGTTTGTGGAGGAAGACCCCCATAACTGAGACAAGCTGCTCCCGAGGCTCCTGTTCGTGGTGCGGGAGGTCCCCCAGGCATCGACAGGTTTCTCGCTATTCGAACTTTTATATGGACGGCAGCCACGGGGAATCCTCAGCCTATTGACGGAAACCTGGGAAGCACGGGAGACTCCTTGATGGCCAAGTGGCAAGGGCCCTTCGAAGTGGTACAGTGAGTGGGGCCGGTAGACTATGAAGTGTGGTTGCCAGGGCCACAGCGGAGGGTCCAGACTTACCATGTCAACCTTTTAAAGAAATGGAGGGCACAGGAGGGGCTGCTGATTACCCCATACCCACCGGAACCAGAATTAGGACCCTGGGTTGGGGAGGTGGAGGCCGGCAAGTCTGTTGTCTTCGGAGAGGAGTTAAATGTTACCCAACAGGGAGAATTGCGCCGACTGATCCAAGCATTCTCGCAAGTGCTTTCCACTCGACTGGGAAGGACCAGCAACACCAGCCACCATGTCACCACTCTGCCAGGGAAGAAAGTACGGGTCCCCCACTGGCCCCTCCCCCGCAAGATGTGGGGAGCGGTGCAGCAGGAACTCCAGACCATGCTGGACATGCGGGTCATGGAGGACTCCAAGAGCGAGTGGAGGAGCCCGATTATTCTGGTCCCAAAAAAGGATAACACAATAAGATTTTGCATCGATTTCTGACAGGTAAACGCCACATTTGACACTTACCCGATGCCCCGGGTGAACGAGCTGCTAGAGCGGTTGGGAAGAGCGAAGTACATCTCCACTTTTGACCTGACCAAAGGCTATTGGCAGATCCCACTGACCTCTGCCTCGAAGGAGAGGACTGCCTTTCCCATCCCCTTTGGCTTATTTCAGTTTGTCACCATGCCTTTCGGTCTACACAGGGCAGCGGCGACGTTTCAACGACTGATGGACCAGGTACTGCCACTCCACCACCAGTACATGGCTGCCTAAATAGATGATATAGTGATATATAGCCAGACATGGGAGGAACACCTTCAGCACCTGGGAGCAGTCTTAAAAGTTCTAGGGGAAGCGGGGCTCACCGCCAATCCAAGCGAGTGCCACCTGGGAAGAAGGGAGGTGACTTGCCTCGTCTACACAGTGGGACATGGGACCCTGTGGCCCCTCACAGGAAAAGTGCAAGCCCTGAGAGACTATCCCAGCCCCACGACGAAGAAACAGGTAAGGCAATTTCTGGGTTTGGCAGGGTATTATCAGCGATTTGTGCCAGAATTTGCCATCCTGGCAGCCCCCCTGTCTGACCTGACCAGAAACACACAGCCCTGAAAAGTCCAGTGGTCGGAGGGGGGGCACCCCTCGACAGTTGCAATGCTCCTCCTAATGCACCCTAATACACCATTAGCCTTCTCTTTTCATCCACTGTAAACCCCAGGTTCTTTTCTGCTGAACTGCTGCTTAACTGGTCAATCCCCAGCCTATAACAGTGCTCAAGATTCTTGTTGAACCTCTTCTTTCCAATCCTCCAATTTATCTAGGTCACTCCTGACCCCATCCCTACTCTCTAGTATATCTCCTCTTCCCCTAAATTAGTGTCACCCGCGAACTTACTCATAGTGCAATCCATCTCCTCATCCAGGTCATTAATAAAGATGTTGAATAAAACTGGCCCTAGATGTGACCCTTGGGACACTCCGCTTGATACCGACTGCCAACCAAACATCAAACCGTGTTTGCTAGTTCAAACAGCTTGTTATTATTTGTTTCTGGTGTAGATATTTATAGACTATAATGAAGTCACCCCAGACCTTAATCTTCTTTTGATTAAGCTAAGTAGAATTGAACTCTTTGAGCCTATCATTATAAGTCATATTTTCTAATCCTTTATTCATTCTTATGGGTCTCCTTTGCTTTCCAATTAATTAAAATTCTTCTTGAATGGAAGGCATCAGAAATGGACACCGTATTCCAGAAGTGATCAAACTAATGCCAAATACAGAGGTAAAATAACCTCTACTCCTTCTAAAGAGTCCCTTATTTATGGATCTCAGAATTCCACTAGCTCTTTTGGTTGCAGAATCACACTGGGATCTCATATTTTGTTGATTATCCACAACCCCAAATCTTTTCAGAGTCACAAGGATAGAGTTTCCATCCTATAAGTAACGACTATGCTCATTGTTCCTAGATGTATATATTTACATTTGGCCATACTAAAATGCATATTGTTTGCTTCTGCTCAGTTTCTCCAGTGACCCTGGGGCCACTATATCAGAGATTGTCCTCTTCATTGTTGTCATCTGCAAACTTTATCAGTGATGTTATATGCTAATGTCATATTTGGCTTTCATTGTGGTTTAAGAATGTAACTGTGTAAAATGTGAAAGTAATGCTCATGTGCTGTCTGTTATAATACCTTCCTAATTAAAGTAGTCAGGGTGACTATAAGACAATCTTAGTATTTCAGCTGTGCCACAATTTCACTGTAACATGTTACACTACACTTTGAAATGAAGGTGTAAATTCCAGCTTAAGAAGACATACCTGTGACAGCTCTAATTGGTCACCTTGGAGCGGTACACACACAGGATGGCTAGCCATGCCTATACTGTGCAGCTACGCTCTATTTTTAGTGTCTTGGAGGTGGATTTATGCCAGTGGCTCATAATGTAAACATTCTCTTTCATTCTCTTCTGCACTAGAACGTCAGGTGTTGCAGTAGAAAGGGTGAGGGATTGGGGACAATTGCAGTTCCCTGTTTCTGGTGGCCAGACCCTGCTCTCATGCCACATAGAGTTCCTGCTGGACAGCTGTGAGTGGTACCACTAGCATGAAGTCCAGAGGAGGACTGGCAGAGTAAGTTTCATTGTGCTCCCATTCTGGTGGGAAGATGAAAGGTCCAGAAGTAAAACTGCGCTTCAAAAAGATCTCACCAAACTAAGTGATTGGGCAACAAAAAGGCAAATTAAATACAATGTAGATAAATGTAAAGTAATGCACATTGGAAAAAATAATCCCAACTATACATACAATATGATGGGGACTAATTTAGCTACAACTACTCAAGAAGGAGATATTGGAGTCATTGTGGATAGTTCTCTGAAAACATCCACTCAATGTGCAGCGGCAGTCAAAAAAGCAAATAAAATGTTAGGAATCGTTTTAAAAGAGAATAAGACAGAGAATATCTCACTGCCTCTATGGCGCACACTGGGTCAGACCAACAGCCCATATAGCCCAGTATCCTGTCTGCCAACAGTGGCCAATACCAGTACCATGGCATGCCCACATCTTGATTACTGCATGCAGATGTGGTTGCCTCATCTCAAAAAAGATAGACTGGCATTGGAAAAGGTTCAAAAAAGGGCAACAAAAATGATTAGGGGTTTGGAATGGGTCCAATTTGAAGAGAGATTGAAAAGACTTGGACTTTTCAGCTTGGAAAAGAGGAGACTAAGGAGGGATATGATAGAGGTCTATAAAATCATGACTGATGTGGAAAAAGTGAATAAGGACAAGTTATTTACTTATTCCCACAATATAAGAACTAGGGGTCACCAAAAGAAATCAATAGGCAGCAGATTTAAAACAGGCAAAAGGAAGTTTTTCTTCACTCAAGTAACAGAGGGGTAGCCATGTTAGTCTGAATCTTCAAAAGTGACAAGGAATCCAGTGTCACCTTATAGATTAACAGATTTATTGGAACAAAGACCCAAAGACTCTTGGTTTTCACACCTCCAACATCAGCTGCTAGAAGTGGGCCTCATCCTCCCTGACTGAATTGACCTTGTTATCGCTAGCCTTATTCTTGATTGGTACTCTTTTCTTATGCCTGTATATTTATACCTGCCTCTGGAATTTCCACTACGTGCATCTGACGAAGTGGGTCTTTGCCCACGAAAGCTTATACTCCAATAAATCTGTTAGTCTATAAGGTGCCACCGGACTGCTTGTCGCTTTTGCCATTTCTTAACTCAGTGCACAGTTAACCTTTGGAACTCCTTGCCAGAGGATGTGGTAAAGGTTAGAAGTTTAACGGTGTTCAAAAATGAGCTAGATAGATTCATGGAGGTTAGGTCCATCAATGGCTATTACCCAGGATGGGTAGGAATGGTGTCCCTAGCCTCAGTTTGTCTGGAAATGGATATCTGGGGAGTGATTACATGAGGATTACCTGTTGTGTTCCCTCCCTTTGGGGCATTTGATATTGGCCACTGTTGGCAGACAGGATACTGGGCTAGATGGACTGTTGGTCTGACCCAGTATGGCCTTATGTTCTTAGATGTGCCATCAGAGTTCCTCTCTTCCAGGGGAAACTCTACTGCTATGTGCAACAGTATTACAGCCCTAAGTGCCTGTGTCTGACTTTCAGGATTACCAGTAATGATGCATGCGCAGGAAAAGATGCTGGGTTGACTCTAAGAACTTTGGGCCATCTTTCTGTGCTGACTATTAGAAAAAATAACAACAATAACAAGAGGACTGATCCTCTCTCAGTATCCATTCTTAGTTACATATTTGACCCTATACTTGTAAAATGAGCAATGGAGCCTGGAAGACAAAAACACATATGAAATCCTCAGATGCTATTTCCCACCCACCTTTAAGAGAATAACCAGAATTTCAGATAAAAATATCTCCTCTCTCAGAATTTAGTAAAAATGAGTGTGGTTTGTCCCTTAAATTATACAGTTTATACTTTTCAGCAACTTAGTTAATAGAGCAACAGTTGGCTCACAAATGGCCATGTTGTATAAACCTTTGCTTATACGTCTTGTTAGGTAAAGTCATTCTCAGTGCCATAGGTACGTCACTCATGCAATGCTTTTCTTTAAAGCTTCCCCTATTGTTCATTAGAGCACATCACCTGTAACAAGTTAAAAAATAACTTTCTTGTGATATATAAGCTTCAGAGGGGTAACCGAGTTAGTTTGTAACAAGAAAAACTTAAAAAATAACAAATAGGCTTGCAGCACCTTAAAGGCTAACAAAACACATAGATGGCATGTCATCTGATGAAGCGGGCTGTGCCCACGAAAGGTCATGATACCATCAACAAGTTTTGTTAGTCTTTAAGGTGCTACTAGTCTATTTGTTGTTTTGCGATATATTGAAAGGCTGATTCCTGGTGGGTCAGAATAGGGCTGTGGTCCCCAACTCGGTGACTGTGGGTGTCATGGTGCCCACTGGGGCATTTATGTACACCCGTACCGGCATTTTAAAACTCACGTTCACCCCTGCTTAGAATAGGGTTGGCAGCCTAGGGCCCATGAGAGAGCCCGACGTGGCGCTTTGGAGGCTCGAGCCCCGCCCCACCACAGCAGGCAGCCTGCGCAGGCGCTGCAGCAGCTGGAGCAAACCCCACACTGGTTGGGTCCCGCTGTGAGGCAGCAACAGCCCCACCCCCACACAGAACAGCCACGGCAAGGCCCTTTGTGGTGCAGGAGCTGCGAACCAGCAGGGGAAGGTCCCTCATGGCTGCTTCCACCCCCCCACACAAGCCCATTGGCCGGACCTGGACAATGGCAGCTGCGGGAACCCACCATTCAGCGCTCCCTTCAGGCTGTTAATCCCCAAGCACATGGCCAGGCAGCTCCTATGGGACAAACGGGAGAGCAGCGCATCTCACTGGTAAGTGTCTGGCCTCCCAGTCACTCCCACTCTGATATCTTCATGCACAGAACCTTCCTCCCAGACCTTGCACCCCAATCCCCTGCCCCGAGGCACAATCCAAACCCCTGGCCAGACCTGCCCCCCCACTAGTAAAATGTCTCGTATTTTCACTTTTTCTCAGCTGGAAAGCCACTTGGGCTATTCTTCCCCTGCCATGTCTGGTGGGGATGGGGAATGTGAGATTAAAGGTGCCATTATTATTTTTTGGGGGGGGGTTGCTCAACATTTGGACATCCCCCCTTTTTATTAATGCAGAACTTTGTTTAAAAATTAATTACAATATAATTAAAATAAAAATTATCCAACTAAATTAAGTTTCTATCAAATTTACCCAATTCACATTTAATATGAAAATAGCCTTCAATTTGCGAATTTGATGCCTTTTTAAAATTTTTTCTCAAAAGGGGAGCCCCACGAAATTGTGCTACCCTGGGCCCTGCAAAACTCTTGGCTACAAGGACACACTGTTGACTCACATCCAGCTTCTCATCCACTGTAACCCCCAGGTCCTTTTCTGCAGAACTACTACTTAGCTGGTTGGTCCCCAGCCTGTAACAATGCTTGGGGCACTCTGCTAGAAACCCACCGCCATCCTGACATCGAGCCATTGATCACTATTAAGTTCAGACCCATGGAATTGTGTACATTTAGCTTTTCTAAATAGTTCCTATCCTGTTCTTTACCCACCAAGGGCTGTCCATCTTCATCCCATCTTGTATCACTTAGCGCATTAGTCCGGGAACCGACCCTGTCCATGAATACAGAAGCAAAGAAAGCACTGAGTACTTCAGCTTTCCCCACATCATCTGTCACTAGGTTACCTCCTTCATCCAGTAGGGGCCCCATACCCTCTCTGATAACCTTTTTGTTAACATGCCTGTAGAAACCTTTCTTGTTATCCTTCACATTCTTTGCTAGTTGCAATTCCAATTGCGCTTTCGCCTTCTTGATAATCCCCCCAACATTCTCGAGCTATACATTTAAACCCCTCCCTGGTCACTTGTCCAAGTTTCCACTTTTTGTAAGCTTCCTTTTTGTGCTTAAGTTCACCAAGGATTTCCCGCTAGCGAATCCGGTCTCCTACCATGTTTTCCTCTCTTGCTATGCATTGGGATGGTTTCTTTCTGTGCCTTCAATAAGGCTTCTTTAAAATACTGCCAGCTGTCCTGGACTCCTTTCCCCTTCATGTTATCATCCCAGGGGATTCTGCCCATTAGATCTCTGAGGGAGTCAAAATCTGCTTTTCTGAAGTCGAAGGTGTGTATTTTACTTCTTCCTTTGGTCAGGATCCTGAAATCTACCATCTCATGATCACTGTTTCCC
>JANRFK010004893.1:12032684-12046780 GCA_030068395.1 Apalone spinifera | reverse complement strand
CGCGGCCCAGCTGAGCGGCACAGAACTCAGCCGAGCACCATGCTAGGAAGCAAGAGCGCCCCCCAGAGGTGAGTCTGTAATACTCACAGACATTGGGCTACTATATATATGACTGTATCCAGAACATTTAGTTGGAGCTTCGTCCTGCTTTGAGCAGGTGGTTGGACAAATGACCTTATGAAGTCTCTTCCAACCCTAATCTTCTATGATTCTGTTAAATACCTCTTACCAGTTTTGACACTCAGCTAGTTTTTACTCTCAGGTAGGACATCCCCAAATTTCATTAGACTCTTGTGTCGAAAATGGAGCATCAATTATTCTTTGAGGCCTGATCTGAGTTCCATTTATGTAAATGGAAATCTTTCTGTTAATCTCAGTGGAAGTAGTTTCAGGCCCAGGGCTTGTTTCCAAATAGTCTTCTCCTCAAGAATCCAAATTTGAATGCAACCATGGGTGTAAGATTTCTCTTCTTTCAGCATAACTAGTGATGAGATGTAAATACTACCAGTTTATGTTTACCTGTATGTCTATGTAAAGTACTCTGCTCTGTTCCTCTTTTGCATATTCTAATTTATGTGGTTAAAAATAAATTACAATGTTCTGTTTTCTTGCACAGCTCATGCATATTAATTCCCCTATTCTATATCACTTGCTGATAAATAATGCTAATTTATTCTTTATTTGCTTAGTAAAATATCCATGTAGATTTTTGATTACTCGCTGTCTTTTTTGTAAGGAAATTAAACTGTGGTCACTGCAATATTTCCTTCTTACTGGCTGTTTACTGCTTACTGACTGTTTACAAAGTTTGTTGAGTAGGTACTAATTTTTATTGACTATCAGGAGTCTGGGGAGTGGAAGACTTGCCACATTTTTTCTTTGTTTTCTTGTCCTGAGCAGGCATGACATTTTCTTTTGAAAGCTAAGACCTTGGAGGACAACTATACTATAATCCCTGAACTAGTCAAAGAATTGTCTTCCTAACATTGCTATTTCTTCCGGAAATGGCACTTAGAAAGAACTCATTGTATAGGCTCAATGACATCCTTTAGGCAGGTCATTTCTCAGCCACTGGTGTAATGAATCTCCATTTGTTCACAAATCAATCTTCAATCTTCAGTGTCCAAACAAACAGAATTCATTACCATGGCTCAGACACCCTGAATTGTTTATTCATACTTTCTGGGGAATCTTTGTTTTAATATTTACATATTTTTAGAATAGGGAAGATTATTTAATGAAGAACAAACTATATTGGGTTCAATAAGCAGAAGGCAGAAGACTTTAAGCCTCCGGAATTTTCTGAAATCTCTCATTTCCCGTGCTTTTAGAAATTAATTTGGCATGTTAAAAAAGATGAAGATGGATCTATTTGTTTTCCACTTTCCAATCTATGTATTCCAATTCATCTGATGAAGTGGGTTTTACCCAGAAAAAGCTTATGCCCTAATAAACCTGTTACCCTTGGTTTACACCGGAGCTGGTCTATTATTTTGAAATAATAATGCCTGCTTTTCATGAGGAATAATGCTTATTTCAAAATTATTATTTTGAAATAGTGTCAGTGTGGACACTCAGCTGCTGCTATTTCAGAATAATTGACCTTCAGAGGCCTCTCACAGCTGCACTTGTGACCACTCTGGCCACACCCCTGACACTCCCACTACTCCCTTTCTCCTACAACGTTTAAAGCTGCAGGCAGAAGGGAAAGGGCTTGTGGCACCAGGACACAATTGGTAGCCCCATGCCACACAGCACCCTTCATTGGAGTCATGTTGGACCCCATGGCTCCCTCCACACTTCTGTGGCACCCTTTGATGCCCCTGGCCAGGGACAAAGAGGGCATCAGCCTGGACTGATGTGGAGATCCTGGACTTCATCGAGGTGTGGGAGGAAGAGACCAACACCCAGGATCTCTGCACCAGACACTGAAATGCAGATGTCTACAGCCAAATGGCCGCCAGCCTGGCCCAGAAGGGACACAGACGCATCCTGGACCAGGTGCAAATGAAAATCAAAGAACTGCCGCAGGGCTACACCAAGGCCAGGGAACAAAGATCCCACTCTGGCACGGCACCACATATGCCAAGACAGGCTGCAAACTGAACCTCTCATCTCCAGTCCCATTCTAGAGCAATATTTCAAATGAAGCATGTACATTTTCATTTTATTTTCCCAAAACAGAAATTAATTGCGTTAAGGACCTGAGCAATACTGAGTAAATTTTATAGCAATATATATTCTGAATGTTAGAGAAAAACTTCAATGTGCTGAAAGCATATAGCATTTTTATACATATTTATAAGTCACAGTTCAGGGAAGTAAACATTTACCAGCAAATCAATTTTATAATATATCTTTAATTGTATTTCTTCTGGGTTAAGAAATACTGTATTAATTTAGATAAAATATCTGTGTCCAAAGAGTCAAAGATGACCCCACATATGTCCAACATTAAATAGTTTCCATTAAGGCTTGGGGATTGGTACACAGAGAATTCAGATTGCTTAATACCTTGGGAAAACAGTATGAAAATCCTTTTTAACCTATTTTTAAAAGTACAGCAAAAGAAGGAAAAACAATTAAAGCATTTGAAATGTGAAATATTAAAAAAGGTTTGATTTTGGCAACATCCTCTGTTTCCTTTCCTTCTAGCTGCAAAGAGTCTTTAGAAGAAAACAAACAAACCTTTGCCACCAGAAACAAACCTTTGTTTGCCAGTCTCTTGGGATCCAACTATACAGCTATAAAAGCACTGTGCTTGGCCATGGTTGGCCTGTGGCAGCTGACTTGAGCTCCCAGGTCTGTGCAATTGCAATGTAAACTTTCAGGTTTGTGCCTGAGTGCAGCCAGCCAGGCAGCCCAAGCACGACAGTCCTAATTAGGCTAGTCTGGTGCCATGATTTTTTTTTCATCACAGTGCACACATACCCTTAGATATGGAGAAGGGTGGGGTGGTGAGAGTGGACGGGAGGAAGAAGAAAAACACTGAGGGTATGTCTACACTAGTCCCTCAGTTCGAACTCCTTGCAGGAGGAATAACAGGTAGTTTGATTTAGGGCTTTAATTCAAAATACCAGGTCCCTGCCATGTGTAGACATGGGCAGTTAGTCCGGACTTGTAAATTTCAAAAATGACGACCGGCCAGGAAGATGCAAATCAAGCACGGGATATTTAAATCCCGGGCTTGATATGCAACTTCGAATGCCTACATTAGCCTCCCTAGTTTGAACTAGGGGCTAGTGTAGCCATACCCTAAGGGGATATTGGCTGGGGCCATTGTTTTGAGAGTGTAAAGTTTCAATCCTCAATTCTAAAAGGTAAAACAAGAGAAACACACAAAAGGGGAAGGGAGTACAGCAAAAATAGAAAATTTAGCTTCTGTCTATGATGTTGACTTTCCTATGTGGCTTCACTGCTCGAAAAAAATACAAGCATGGCATGCACTTTTATCAATCACTTTGAGACCTGTCAAACTTGTTCCAGAATTGAGGTCTTTAGGGAATTGCTTTTAACATCTTTCTCATCACAGGCTTATGGTAGTGTTGCAAAATGCAGTTTTTGGCACTCTCTTTAGATGGAACCAAAAAAGGAGAGAGAAGAAATAAGGTGGGTAAAGAAAAGGACACCTGAGGGGGGGCACAGAGTAAGCATGCAACATAACAAAGGGCATGTCTACACTGCAGTATTAGTGTAAAATAATCGATGTTATTTTGAACTAACATAGTGCATGTCTACACAGCTAGCCATTATTTCGAAATAATGTCGAGCTGGAGGACTTCTTACTCTGACTTCTATAATCCTCATTTCACGAGGAGTAAAGAAAGTCAAAGGAAGAGTGTTCTTCCTTCAACTTCCTGCTGTATAGACAGCGCCAAAAACTATTTTGACTTCAGCTCACAATTGACATAGCTGAAGTTGCGTATCTTTTGCCCTGCAGTGTAGGCATGCCCAAAGTGTCCCATTTCAGACGGTGGTGAGAATTCAGCTTCAGCCAGTGGAAATGATGTGTCCCTGTTTATGACCTATTCTGGTCAAGACATTTCTTAGGATTATGACAATGAAAGCACAAGATTGTTATGTTTGATCCCAGGGTTCCAGAAGATAGAATCATAGGACTGGAAGGGACCTTGAGAGGTCATATAGTCCAGTTCCCTGCACTCATGGCAGACTCATTGTTAACTGGATCATTCCTTGATAGGTGTTTGTGTAACTTGCTCTTAAAAATCTCCAATGATGGAGTTTCCACAACCATGCTAGGCAATTTATTTAAGTGCTTAGCTATCCTTACAATTAGGAAGTTTCTCCCAATGTCCAGCCTCAAAACTTTGCTTACTGCAATTTAATCTCATGCTTTCTCCTATTATCAGAGGTTAAGAAGAAAACTTTTCCTCCCTCCTTGTAACAACCTTTCATGTACTTGCAAACGGTTATAATTTCCCCTCTCAGTCTTCTCTTTACCAAACTAAACGAACTCAGTTCTTTCAACCCCCCTCATAGCTCATGTTTTCTAAACATTTAATCATTTTTTGTTATTCTTCTCTGGACTTTCGCCAGTTGGTCCACATCTTTCCTGAAAAGTGGTGGTCAGAACTGGATACTATACTGAGGCCTAATCAGTGCAGAGTACAGGGGAAGACTTACTTCTCATGTCTTACTTATGACGCTCCTGCAAATACATCCCAGAATGATGTTTGGGTTTTTTGCAACAGTTATGGTTATACTGTTGGCTCATATTTAGCTTGTGGTCTGCTATGACCCCTAAGTCCCTTTTTGCAGTACTTCTAAAATGATCATTTCCCATTTTAAATGTATGAAACCGATTGTTCCTTCCTAAATGTATTCTGTGCATTTGTCCTTATTGAATTTTAGACTATTTACCTCAGACCATATGTCCAGATCATTTTGAATTATAATCCTATCTTCCAAAGGACTTGCAACCCCTCACCAGCTTGGTATCATCTGTAAGCTTTATAAGTTTATTCCCTATGCCATTATCATTGGGCAGAACGAGACCCAGAACTGATCCCTGTGGAACCTCACTAGTTACACCCATCCAGCATGACTGTGAATCACTCACTCTCTGGAATGGTAGAGGTGGCAGCCATGATGCTCTTACATTGTGAAAAGCTTTTCCCCAGAAAGTCGCTTCATTTAATGACCCCCAAAGAGGGTGACGTGTTTAGGACTAATTGATGGAGAAAATAATGATTATTAATTACAATATGCAAATTTTGGTTCACTAATTTTCTATCCCTCACTTCTGTTGTTTACCAGTCATAACTTTAAAAAAGGACTCATATCAACAAGCCTTTTTGCTTGTGTTGATTTATTCTTTGACTCCCTTTTGCACATTTTCTCATCAACATTTATTAGATTAGTGAGACTTTTAAGGACTTCTGAATCACAGTTGATCTCACAATTAGGGTAAATTGATAGGCCCAGCTATAGCATAATACAGTAGTAAATTCAAGTCAGAAAAGATAGAAAAATAGACAGTGAATATAATAATGTGTATTGTACAATGTGTTGTTTTTTTTAAATAATCGGATTAAAGCATTATATTTTTCTGACAATCACCTTTCTGCCACTAGAGTATAAACATCCGTTAATAGTATAACTCAAAGGTCACATTTGTTCTTTGAATTAGTTTTCAACATCCAACAGAATTATTATCTTAACAATGGCATCTTTTCAGTTACCTTCTTTTCCTTTGTTGCCCTGAAAGTCATTACTGGTATTTCTTCCTCCAGAAGTTTTTCAAACTGACACTGGTAAAGTAATGTTGGCATTTAGTACAAGACATGGGTTTGAAACCACTAAAGTAATCTACACTGTTAAACAATTTCCCATAGTCAGCAGACCTGTTTACCAATCACATCTTGTCTTTCTATTGCTTTCGTACCCTACTAATTCTCTTTGACAAAAGTCCACTGACTTTTGAAAGGGATTTTCTAAATCTGTGCAACGATGATCAGTGAAGAACTAAAGGGCTTCTCTGCAGCATATACTTCACTATAACTTTCCTTTTGAGTCAGACAAAACTGAATATTACTTTTTATGTATAGTTTCCACAATTCAAGAGTGCTTTATCAATCTTACTTAGCTTGAGTATCTGAATCTCTTCTCCCCATCTCTTAACTTTAAGCAGAGAACTTTTTTTTTATTCATCTTTGGGACAACTCCCCTGCTTGGGAGCGCAGCATCCTGCGCATGTCTACACTAAGAAGTTAGGTTGAATCTAATATGGTAGATTTCTTACCACCTGATTTTGCAAAGTTCAAGATCCAGTCCCTCACTGCAGGAAAGAATCAAATGTAGTCTAAAGTAATGCATCCCATTAGGGAGCCTACTGTCAACTCAGAGAGTGATGCACCATGGGCATTCTGGGCTATGCTCATGCATTCTGGGCTATGCTCATGGTTGCTTCTAGGACCAACATTCTGCAGCAAGTTATGGGCTTACATCACTAGTGTCCCATAATGTACTCATCTAGTGCCTCCTCCCTTGCATGAGAATAAAGGGAGGCAGTGTGCTTTTTGTGCCCTGCTAGCCCATGCAGATACCATAGCAGTGTGAGCATGGAGCCCAGTTTGCAGCAAACCATTGTGATGATGATGTGTGTCATGGTGTGCCTAATGGTACAGTATATAGAAAGCATACATATGTTGCTTCTCCAGAAAGAGGACAAGGACAAAACTCGGCGTGGCATGGAATCGCTGCCCAGGCATGGCCTGGCATTGATACTAGCACAGCTGCCAGTCAATCCTCTGGACACAGTACAACACCAGCTCTGGTGTTGTGAGTCAAGCTCAGATTGGTGGGACCGCATTGTATGCAGACATGGGATGATCAACAGTGGCTGCAGAACTTCTGAATGTGTAAAGCTGTGTTCTTGGCTTTGCCCTGGCCTGAGACACCAGAACACCTGACTGAAACCCTCTCTGACTGTGGAAGCAATTTCTCTATGGAAGGTTGCGACACCAGACAGCTGCTGTCCATTGGGAATCAATTTGGAGTGGAGAAATCTACAGTGGGGGCTGCTGTTATACAAGTAGCCACGAAGATTAATAGCATCTGCTACAGAGGATTATGACTCTGGGAACGTGGACATCATAGTGGATGGCTTTTCTATGATGGGCTTCCCTAACAGCAGTGGGACCATAGATGGAACACATCCCCATCTTGGCCCCTAACCACTGTACCTCACAGTATATCAACCACAAGGGTATTTCTCCATGATGTTGCAGGCACTCATGGATCACAAGGTCCTTTTCACTGATGTCAGCATTGGATGGTCGGGAAAGGTGCATGACACATCTTTTAGAACTCCCACCTCTTCCAAAAGATGCACTTTTTTCCCAGGCAGGAAAATCAGAATGCGAGAAATGGAAATGCCAGTAGTGATCCTTGGCAACCCAGCGTAACCCTTGCTCGCATGTCTCATAAAGTTCTACATGGGCATCCTGGACCCCAGCAAGGAGGAGTTTAACAACAGGCTGAGCAAGTGCAGAATGGTGGTGGAATGTGCCTTTGGACATTTACAGGGAAGGTTAAGGAGTCTGCTGACTCAGCTGGACCCTTTGTGCATACATACAAGGGAATACAACATTCCCTTTGTGGCGGCAGCGTGTTGTGTACTCCATAATCTGTGCAAGAGCAGGGGGGAAACTTTTCTGGAATGGTTGAGTGCTGAGACAGAGTGCCTAGGCAGAGAGATTGAACAGCTGGATACCAGCATAATGTTCAACCAATAAAGAGTCCGTTGTTCAAAGGACAGTTTTTATTTGGGGAAAAAAGCAGGGAAAGGAAAGAAGAGGGAACCCAAAAGGGAAAAGGGGAGCTAAGGAACATGAATGGGACTGCCTTCTGCCTCCTGAGGTCCTGGAGGGTTCAGTTGCCCTTGAGTCCCCCCTGCCATATACGCACACACTATGTCCTGGGGCCCCAACGGCCCCTGGGGCTCTGAGGATGGAAGCCATGGGGCTGGAGGAGAAGGAATCAAGGTGCATGGGGTTCTGGGAGGAGGCCATTTCTAGACATGAAACAGTGGTCAGGGAGGCAAATATGTTCTCCTGTTGCCTTGCCTGCTGTTCCCTCGCGGCTCTTCTCTCCTGGAGCTCCACAATTCAGTCCAGGCACTCTGCCCACATCTCCTCCACAAGGGATTGCATGCAATCCATCTGCTCACAGAACATGTCCTCACTTGTTCACTTTTGCCTTCAGATCTGAGCCAGGCAGGAAGATGCTGCACCAAGCTGGCTGCTGTCCCAGCTGCAAAGAAAAGTTACAAGGGCAGACTTTACAGCAGATACATTGCATTAAGCATGACCCTAACCTGTTAGCCTACAGTGAAGGTCTCTGTAAAGACAAAGGAGATGTGTTCCATGTGCAAGGCCAAATATTCCCTTTAAAACAGGCACTTTATAGCAGGTGCATAGACTTCTCAAGGGAGCATTGAGACACATTCAGTTTGGAGGCAGGCAGATGTGGTAAGTGGCCAATCAGGGCAGGAACCTACAGGCGAAGGGGGGCAGGAGAAAGCGGCTTCCCACTGTGTCCGGCACACACTGGCTCCAGCACATGTAGCTTCCCGGTGACACTGAATCTTTTCCTGCCCGCGGGAGGTGTATGGGGGGGGGGGAGGTAGGAGGAATGTGTGTCTGGCACATGTGGCTTCCTGTGAAGCGTGCTAATAGTTTCCCCTCCTCCTTCATCCAGATTGCCATGAGAGATATCAGTCTCTGAATAACACCAAGTGATCGGGAGCAGATGCTGACTGCCATAAACCTAGGTCTTATGTTGCACTATTTTGTGCAGACTACTTACTGGTGGCTTGGCAAGGGAAAGTGTCTTACTATGGAGTACAGCATAAGGCTGACCTCCCCAAAAACTGTGTGAGAATGATCAAAGAGTTCCTATGTGAGAGCTTTATGGAACTTTGCAGGCAAGACTCCTACTCCATCTACAGGCATATTAACAAGCTATTCTGGGCCCCCCATGCAGTGGGGGGGCATGCAACAGAGCATGTTGCACATCACAACCCATTGACTTAACCCGCTTGTAGCTCCTTGATTTTTACTCAGCACTGCTGAGCATCCCCAAATTAGCCTTTAGCCACAAGGCAGCTTGCAATCTTGCCATAAATGTCCACATGCCTCTTGCAGTTTCAGAGCTTGAAGAAGATGGATTCATTTCCCTATGATAAGATCCAAGATCGCCTGGACACTCCATGCTGGTGCTCTTCTGCCCCCCTGAGGACTGGAGCCCATGGGAACAGCAGTATTCAAAGTTGTCTCAGTGTTAGTAGAATTGTTCACAACCATGTGTGCCATGGTGCGCTGTTCACTCTGTATGTGCTCACAAAAATGCCAGCCACGTGGGAAATGCCATTCTAATTTTCCCTGGGTTTTTTCAGCTCATCAGGAGATGAGTAGAGGCACAAGTTCTGCCCTAAGTGGCCAGAGCAGGGAACTGCAGGAGGCCTCCCTGAGGCCAATAGCCTCAACTTTCTGGCAACATTGCATCTATGCTACTGTAAATTCAACCATGTAAGGACAGGAATAGCGTTAATCATTGTGAAAAACAGGCATACTGAAACCTACTTCAGTGGCCCTTAAGGTTAACGCAACAGCTTCGTAGAGTGAGAAAAAATAAAATATCTTGATGTCTCTACTGAATAAGAAAGCTAATTAATGCCAGTTGTAGTGGTGGGTCTTTCCATTTGTCTACTTCTACACTGAGAACAGAACTGCATCTGCTTAAAATAGAGTAATGAACTTCATGTTTAAAAAAAGAGAAATGATGTCAGGCTCATCTCACACACTACTCCTTCACTGCCTACCTCCTTGTGGGACACCAAACTCATGCTGTGTGCTCTGGTTGCCCTTGCTGACGTCGTAGCACACACATCATGCAACTGGAGTTGCTTCAAAGCAGTGCCAGGCTGCTGGGCCTCATGCTGCGCCTCATGGCACAATTAATCCAAACTGTCCACATGCTTCTTTAGCACGATGACAACCAGCCTGAACTGGAGAACCAGTTCTTCACTCAGGTCCTGGTGTTCCTGCTGCAGCAAATGACCTTCAAAGCCTGGACATTGTGGAACACTGCTTCTGGTGGCAGAAGACCAGTTTGGACTGGTGGGACTGCATCATTACGCAGGGATGGGATGACCAGCAGTGGTTCCAGAACTTCAGCATGAGGAAGGCCACCTTCCTGGAACTCTGTGAGTGGCTCGCCCCTGCCCTCAAGCAACTGGACACTCAACTACAACCCGCCATCCCCCTGCAGATGCGCATTGCTATCACCCTATGGAAGCTTGCCACATCAGACAGCTACCACTCCATTGGGAACCAGTTCAGCATGGGGAAATCTATGGTTGAAGCCGTGCTCCTGCAGGTAGTCAAGACCATTAACAACATCTTGCTGTGAAGGGTCATCACTTTGGGGAATGCTGACATCATCATGGATGGCTTTGCTGCCGTGGGCTTCCCCAACTGTGGGGGTCCCATAGACACTCATATTCCCATCCTGGCCACCAACCACTGTGCCTTGGACTATATAAACAAGAAGGGTTACTTTTCTCTGGTGCTGCAGGCCCTGGAAATAAAGAAGCCTTTGTTTCCGGAAAAAACAACTATTTTTATTTGGGGAATATACAACAGGGAAGGGACGGGGGAAAGAACCTGGAATAGGGATGGAGGAAGAGGTGAAGGGGGCTCAGGGATAAGTCTGGAACTGGTGCCTCAAATAGCTTGGGAGGCTTTGGATGGCTGAGAGGTCCCACTGCCATGTATTTGGCAGCCCTGGCAGTCCCTGGGGGGACTAGAAGGGGAAACAAAAGGGGGTGGAGGTGGAATTTGGCAGTTGGAGGGGGCGGGGCAGGGAGGTGGCTCGTGGCCCAGTCCATGCACGTGGCCATACGCTCCATCACAGAAGTGAGGGAGGAGCACGTGGCCGTGTGCTGATGTGCTAGCTGATTCCAGATGGGTTTCTGCTGCTCCTGGTCAGCCTGGCACTCCTTCCAGTCAGCAACCTGCTCCTGGCATTCCTTATAAAGCCCCCAGACAAGAGACTGGAGGCAGGCCATATGGACCCACTGCAGGTTTTACTGGGTTTGTTTTCTCTGGCAGATTCTGTGGAGTTGGGAAGATGGTGTAGAAAGTGGTTGATGTGGCATGCTCGCAGCTGGCCTAGCCATGAAGAAAAGTTACAAGGGCAGTCATCCCAGGAGACAGTGTGTATGAAGCCTAACCCTAATATATGCACTGACACCAAAGTACTAGGTTCAGATGATGGTGATATGCTTCGAGCAAGGCCATATGTTGCTTAGACAGCAGGCACTTTCCTGCAGGACCACAGACAAACTAGGAGAACTTTGCTACCCACAGCCTGGGGACAAGCAGGCATGGGAAGGTGACATCCAGGCACCATGTACAGCACTGCTATGTGGTTCCATGACCCCAGCCTCATTATTAGTGGCTTGTCATGGGAAGGTGTCCCACCAAGGAGGCCGGAGTAAGGCAGGACTCTCCAGGAACCTTGTGAGAAAGAGCGAGGGGTTTATGTACGGGAGCATCATGGAACTGAGTTCTCTGGACTGGTGCTCCATGTGCACCCATGTACACAGGCTGTTGTCTGACCCCCAGGTTGAGTAGGCCAAGCAATGAGCACGTAGCCCCTTTCAGCCCACCGCCTGCTCCCATGTGTACATAGGAAAAGTCATAGAACTCACCTGAAGTGCCTTCGCTGGGATAGTCCGAAGCCTGGGAGACCTCGTGAGAGGCAGGGACTGGCTCCAGGGTGAGGAGCAGCTCTTGGCTGGCAGGCACAGTGGCCTGGCTGACCTGCTTCAACTCCTCCTCCTCCTCCTGGATGAGGTAGATGAGGCTTTCTTTGGACAACTGAGAGAAGCTTCTAGATTGCAGGCCCTGGTTCTCTTGGGGGACTTTAATCACCCTGACATCTGTTGGGAAACCAATACGGCAGTACACAGGCAATCGAGGAAGTTTTTGGAGACTGTTAGGGATAACTTCTTGGTACAAGTGCTGAAGGATCTGACTAGGGGCCATGTGCAGCTTGACCTTCTGCTCCCAAACAGGGAGGCACTAATAGGGGAAGTAGAGGTGGGTGACAACCTGGGAAGCAGTGATCATGAGATGGTAGATTTCAGGATCCTGACAAAAGGAAGAAAAGAGAGTAGTAAAATACACACCTTGGACTTCAGAAAAGCAGATTTTTTACTCCCTCAGAGACCCGATGGGCAGAATCCCCTGTGATGATAACATGAAGGGGAAAGGAGTACAGGACAGCTAGCGGTATTTTAAAGAAGCCTTATTGAAGGCACAGAAAGAAACCATCCCGATGCATCGCAAGAGAGGAAAACATGGGAGGAGACTAGATTGGCTTACAGGGGAAATCACACCATTAATTAGGTTGTGTGGGAGTGCCAGCATCCCTATACATTGATATAGTTTTAAAATGGGGACTTAATGGTCATGAAACAGCTGGCATCTTGGTCCTCTGAATCCTCAGTTGGTACTCTTCTCCCAACAAACCTTATCCATTGCACTTTCCAATTAACATTGCACATTCCTTTTAACAATATTTCTTGAATAAACAAATGTTTTTGTATCAGTCTAAAAGTATACATTTTTCTCTCCCATTTTTTAATTTTCTTGTAAACTCAGGTTAGTCAATTCATTTTTATGGATTTTCCCCAATACTTGTTAGTAGGCCTTTTTTGAAGCTTACATGAAAACTAAAATATTAAAAACAAAACCAAACAGAGAAAAAAAGCTTCTTTTCCTACAGACCATGGATGGCTCTTGGTCATTACTGATCTGATTTTATTTTTGAACCAATGATTTAGATATAAAAGGATTTGAATCCCATGACTAAATAGCATCTCCCTTTTCCATCCATTTGATCCCAAAATTACTTTTTGGGACACCTACATGTTAACACAGGTGGTACAATATGTGATGACACAACAGAAGAAAATATTGGGGGTTCCATTTATCAATAGAGTCTATTTGCCTAAAATCTGTCATGGACTACTGATATATACTGTTAGTTCAGTGCCATATGGCCCACCAGACAGGGTAACTGAGCTGGGATATACAATACTGTAGTACTTTTTCCAGCTCAGCAATGAACTTTGTGATATTGGACAACTCATTTAATTTCCTTGTGTTCCCCAACTGTGAAATGGAACTAAAAATGCTAAGTACTATTAATAAAGTTCTTTGAGTTAAATTCTGCCACCCTTAGGCCTGGTCTACACAAGGGAGTTATTTCGAAATAACTCCCCTTATTTCGAAATAAGAAGCAGAACGTCCACACTACCAAGCCCATTATTTCAAAATAAGGGGCTGATTATTTAAAAAAAAAAAGACTGCTTTCCATGAGGAGGAACATTTATTTCGAAATAGTTTTATTGAAATAGTGGTAGCGTGGATACTCCACTGCTATTTTGAAATAATTGCTCCCTAGGGCCATTCAAAGTAATTACTCTCCGGTGCTTCCTGGAGTCGAAGTAGCGTGTCTACAGTAAGGGACCCTGCCTCAGACTGTTTTCGAGAATTCCCTGCAGTGTGGACATGCTATTTCAAAATAGTTATTTCAGGAGTTATAATTTCAAAATAAGTTATTTCAAAATAATTTCCTAGTGTAGACATGATCTTACTTACACTGACTTGTGTATTAGCTTACTGTACAAGAAATAAGATTTATTTCAATAGGGCTGCATCTAGACGGGCATGATTTTGCGCAAATGCTTTTAACGGAAAAGTTTTTCCGTTAAAAGTATTTGCACAAAAGCGCGTCTAGACTGGCATGGAGTTATCATTATAACGATGCGCTTTTGCGAAAAGCGCGACTACATTGGCGGCGCACTTTTGCGCAAAAGCAGAAGCCCGGAACCATTTTGCAGAGGGCAAAAGGGCACCAGCCCTTTCCGGGGGCGGGGGCTGGAGCTCCTTTTTGACACGTGCTTACAGGGATCTCCCTGGACAGCAGTTTCTCTCTTGCTCCGTGCTTTAGTATCTCTTGTAGGTAGCCGTAGCAGTTTTGGTGGTTGCCCTCTGCCTTTT
>JANRFK010004893.1:12020519-12032584 GCA_030068395.1 Apalone spinifera | reverse complement strand
AGTGTAGACATACCCTTAGTCCGCATCTACATGACAGGCAGTTATTTCAAAATATTCAAAATATTCAAAATGTCGAAATACTGTTAAGCTGGAGGACTTCTTACTCTGACTTTGGTAACCCTCGTTGTACGAGGCATAAGGGAAGTTGGAGGAAGAGTGCTCGATTTCAACATAAGTGCTGTGTAGATGCTCCCAATTTCAGAATAAGCCATTTCAAAATAAGGTACACAATTGACATAGCTCAATTTGCGTAGCTTATCTCAAGTTAAGCTCTGCTATGTAGATGCACTTTTAGGGAGTGTCTATAGTGCCCATGTTACAGTGGTGTTGTGACAGCACTTATATGAGCAGGGTAGTCACTCTATTGCTGTGGGAGAACTGTCTCAGGCTATGTCTACACAGCAGGGCTAAAGTCAAATTAAGCTATGCAACTTTAGCTACATCAATTACATAGCTTAAGTCAAAATAGCTTATTTCTGCTTTTGGCGCTGTCTACATAGCAGGAAGTCTGAAAAAGAGCACTCTTCCTTTGACTTCCCTTACTCCTTGTGAAATGAGGGTTACTATGGCTCAGAGTAAGAAGTCTTCCAACTCAACATTATTTCAAAATAAAGGCTTGTAGCATCAGTTAATCCAAAATAATGCTGCCAATCATCCTCTTCCCCAATCACAGTTTTGCACCTGCTAATTTCATCACTCTTCTGTTCCTTTTTCCTGGCTACTAAAAAAGAGGAGAAAATTGGTTTGCACATAATATTAGTATCTATGACATTCTATTAGGGTACGTCTACACTAGCTCGTTAGTTCGAGCTAGGTAGGGTAATTAGGGCAAGCGGAGTTGCAAATGAATCCTGGGATTTAAATATCCCGGGCTTCATTTGCATGTTCCTGGGCACCGCCATTTTTAAATCCCCCTTAGTCCAAACTGCGTGCCCGCAGCTACACGCGGCACGGAGTAGGTAGTTCGAATTAAAGTTCCTAATTCGAACTACCGTTACGCCTCATTCCACGAGTATGCCCTAATTACCCTACCTAGCTCGAACTAACAAGCTAGTGTAGATGGACCCTTAGTGACTTATCTCTATATCAAACTCCTGCCAACTCTAAGTATTTTAAAACAGATTTACTAATTTTAAGTTCTGCACCACCTTTCATCATGACATTTTTAAGTACAAACAAAGTATATAAAAAACTCACTTTGAGTTGGAGAAACAGAGCTCAATTCAGTAAGGAGCTTAAAAACATGAGTAGTTCCATTCACTTCACTAGGAATCCTTTTCTGTTTAAAGGTAGGCATGAGCTTTGCCAAATCAGAGTGATACGAACAGTGTGATAGAGAAGATCTTGTGAAGATAAGACAGCCATCTTAATAGTTTTATGATCTCAGTATAATTCTACATCTCCCATATTAATTTTATACTGTCTCTAAATTTTCCTCTCATCATCATCTTTTATTACATCTCAAGACTAAAATAAATTCATCCATTTTGTTACCTAGAGGCAAGAGCAACTAAGAAAATAGAAATTAAAAAGTGACCCCTTGTATCGGGGGGCCCCTGTTTCAGAGGATGCAGTAACTCCTCAGTGTACCATCCCAGTGTGTTATCTAAATGTGAAGGGGTGGACAGGCACAGCACTGAAGGGCAGGGAGTAGCCCAGGCACAGCTGGCTGAGAAGATCCCCCCCATCCAGCCCTGCTGGGCATACTCCCTGCAGAGCCAGAGTATAAAGGCAGAGAGAGCCCCACAGTGAGGGATGCCACAGGAGGAAGGAGTAGGTCAGGCCGCACCTGTGTTTCTGCAGCAGCTGAGACCCAAGTCGCTGCCCACAGCCAAGCCCGGAAAAAAGCCAGCAGCCGTCACCCCCTGGGAGGCAGGAGCACCCGCAACCCCAGTGCCAGCCCTAGTAAGGACTGGTCCAGGAGGCCAGGAGACTATAGGGATACTAGGGTGTGGTAGAAAGCAGCCCAGGGCAAAGAATTGATAGAGTGGCTTGGTGTGTATCGGCCGGACTCCCCGCTGAGCAAGCAGGAGCAATAGTCTTTGCCTAAAGGGCCCTGGGCTCGGACCCAGTGGAGAGGGAGGGCCCGGGTCCCCCTAGGACCCTTTTCCCTACCCCGGACAATCATCCCCCTGGACGGGGGAGGCTCTTCTGGTGACTAGGCCGCAAGGGCCATATATCCTCGATAGAGGGACCTGAACATTGTGCCAAAGGCGAGGGGGGATGAGCCCCTCGACAACTTGGTGTTGAATGTGGGTACTGGATCATCCCTGAACCTAGGGGAGGTAAGGTGATGTGAGCGAGAACAGAGGGACAAAGCAAGGATTTAAAGAGAGTGGGATGGAACCCACGAAATTTCTGGAAGGGATGGCCGAGAGACAGTGGGAGCAGCTCCAACAGCTGAGCCAGACGCTGCAGCAATGGACTGCTCAACAACTGGAGCAACAACAGCACCTGTTCCAGAAGCTGGTGGAGTTATGGCAAGCCCAACAGGATCAGTGGCTGTGATCATGGGTGATGGCAGATTGTGGATACACGCAGGTATTGAATGTGGGGCACCAGACTCAGGGAAGCGGGCTGGCAAAGGTCGTGACTGAGGTACAGGTGGAAGGGACCCCTGTCAGGACCCTTATAGACTCCGGGTGTAGCCACCCTTGGTACAGGAGAACCTGGTGATGGACCCCAAACCCGCAGGGGGTCCAGTCCTGCTACAGTGTGTACATGGAGATGTAAGGTTGTACCCAACGGCTTGGGTGTGAATAGCAGACTCTGGTGAGGAAAAGATCTGTCGGGTGGGATTGGCCTGCTGACAGGCATACCCAGTAATATTGGGATGAGACTGGCCAGGTCTCCGCAGGTTGCTCCAAGACTGGGCCCAGTGGGAAGCATCAGAAATAGGAAGGTGACCCTGAGGAGGGATGGTGGCAGCTCAGGGCGACACCCCAGAACCCGATAAAGAACCAGGAGCCGAAACCGGGACATCGGGCCAATCGAGACCCCAGCGGCCGCCGGTTGACGGAAAAGAGACAGAGTGACTTGGGGCCGGGGAGGATTTTGCGGGACCAGCGAGAGGACCCAATGTTAAGCTGAGCGTGGGAGCAAGTCCAAGAGACAGAGGGTGAGGAATCAGGAGGTGCAACGGGGCAGCAAGGACCAAAGTTTGAGGTCCAAAATGACCAGCTCTACCAGGTGGTCTGAGACCCACAGACGGATGAGGAATTCGCGCAGCTTCTAGACCCCTCCAGGTACAGAAAGGGGTGCTGCGGTTGGGCCATGCCAACCCCTTGGCCAGACACTTGGGTCGGGAGAAAACTCTGCAGTGGGTGGCCCAGATATTTTTTCGGCCAGGGATCAACCGGGAGGTACATGAGTTCTGCGAATCCTGCCCCGAATGTCAGCACACCAACCCAAAGGGGGTACCCAAGGCCCCACTGGTGGCCCTGCCAGTGGTAGGAGTCCCCTTTGAGCGGATTGGGTTGGACTTGGTGGGTCCCCTCGAGAAGGCAAGCTTGGGATGCCAATATATCCTGGTTATAGAGGATTATGCTACGAGGTACCCCGAGGCAGTGCTGTTACGGAATACAACAGCCCCTACCATAGCCGCTGAACTCCTTCAGGTGTTCTCCAGAGTGAGGATACCGAAGGAGATACTGGCCGATCAGGGCACCAACATATCATCCAAATTAATGGCAGAGCTATGCCGGTTAAACATCCAAGCCCTGCAAACTACCATATACCATTCCCAAACAGACGGCTTGGTAGAGCGTTTTAATCAGACATTGAAATCAATGCTCTACAAGTTTGTAGAAAAGGATCCCGGGGCCGGGACAACATTCTCCCAGACTTGCTTTTCGCTGTGTGGGAAGTACTGCAAACATTTACAGGTTTCTCCCCTTTTGAGCTCCGCTACGGGCGGCAACCCAGGGGATACTTGACCTCCTGAGAGAGGACTGGGAGGTGCAGGAGTCCTGGGTGATGGGCATGGTCCCCTATGTGTTGCAGTTGAGGGAGCACCTGAAAAAGTTAGGGAAATCTGCATGGACCAACCTGCTGCAGGCTCAAGAGACCCAAGCCTGGTACTATAACAGGGGGATGAAACTATGGACTTTTGAGCCTGGAGACCTTGTGCTCCTACTCTTACCCTCTAAGGAATTGAAATTGTTCACCAAATGGCAAGGCCCATTTGAGGTAGTGTGCCAGGTGGGCCCCTTAAATTATAAGGTGAGATTGACGGGTAGGAAGAAAGGAGTGCAGATTTATCACGTGAACTTGCTAAAAAAATGGAAGTCGCAAGAAGGACTCTTGATCATCCCCTGCTCACCCAACAACTTAGGAGCCTTGGCTGGGGACACCGCCACCAACCAACCAATCGCCCTGGGAGAAGAACTCAACCCAGAACAAAGGGAGGAATTACACCGCTTGGTCCAAAAGTATGCCCACATCTTGTCCACGCAGCCAGGCCAGACTAGCGTGATTAGCCATCATATCAGCACCCTACCGGGCCATAAAGTGCGTCACCTCCCGCTATCAAGGAAGATGTGGGGGCTTGTCCAGAAAGAGCTCCTGGCAATGCTGGAAATGAGGATAATAGAGGGGTGGAGAGGCCCTGCACTGAAGGGCAGGGAGTAGCCCAGGCCCAGCTGGCTGAGAAGGCCCCCCCCAGCCCTGTTGGACATACTCTCAGCAGAACCAGTGTATAAAAGCAAAGAGAGCCTCACAGCGAGGGAGGCCGCAGGGGGAAGGAGTGGGTCAGGGCGTACCTGTGTTTCTGCAGCAGCTGAGACCTGAGTCACTGCCCGCAGCCAACCCCGGAGCACAGCCAGCAGCTGCCACTCCCTGGGAGGCAGGAGCACCCACAGTCCCAGCGCCAGCCCTAGTAAGGACCAGTCTGGGAGGCCAGCAGACTACAGGGGTACCAGGATATGGTAGGAAGCAGCCCAGGGCAAAGGACTGATAGTGTGGCTTGGTGTGTATCAGCTGGATTCCCCACCGAGCAGGCAGGAGCAATAGTCTCTGCCTAAAGGGCCCTGGGCTGGGACCTGGTGGAGAGGGAGGGCCCGAGTCTCCCTATGACCCTTTTCCCTACCCTGGACAATCAACCCCCTGGTTGGGGGAGGCTTTTCTGGTGACTAGGCCTCAAGGGCTGTATATCCCCTGATAGAGGGACCTGAACTTTATGACTAGGCTGCAAGGGCCATATATCCCCTGATGGAGGGACTTGAACGTTGTGCCAAAGGAGAGGTGGGGACGAGCCTCTCGGCACTAAATAAAGAAGGACACTTTAAAATAAGATAACGAATGTATTAGGGGATTAAATTACAATATCTATACTACCCAGTCACACTGATGGGAAGTTCCTTCTGCCTGTTCCTTCAGTGTAATATCATACCAGTTTTGGGTAGTGATAGTATGCTTGAGGGATGTTTTACCTACCATGAATGTCAACCCAGCAATATCACTGTTTTCGTCCAGAATTGCCAAATAATAAGAAGCTGCTTCTTCTTAGGAGTATATTAGCACAAACTGGGATTCTTGTTCAGATCCTGAATTTGATGCTTCCTTAGGTGAGGAAGTTAGCAGAGTTCTGAAAGGAAGATTCTCCTAACTCGATGGTTATTATCATGGCAGGTAAAGTAGTCAACATCCTCCTCTTCTTCCTCAATGTTGGAAGTAGAATTTACATTGCTTGGTTCCATCTCCGAATGTTTGGGAATTTTCCACTCTGAGATAGGGCTTCCATAAATTTGGCATCTCCAATGTTCATTTTCTTCTGTTATCATACCTTGCCCATGCCCATAACTCCAAATTGCAACTATATATAGCAGAATCTTTCCAGGAATCTTCATCCTGAAAGATGTCCTAAAACAAGAAGACATATGATTACTTGAATATTACAGAGGTTTTGCATCATTCTTCCTTTCACTATTATTCCCAGGATCTTCATCTTTCCAGCCCTTCAAGTGTGAGCTATGGAACCACTTCCTTACAAGATGTTTCCCAGACTTAATTTCTATCAGGTATGTCATAGGGCTAGCCTCATCAATTGTAACATATGGTCCTACCCACTGTGGGCTCAATGGATGATCTTTTTCCGAGAAATGCCTAAACAGTGCCTTTTCCCCCACTTCCCACTCACTATATTATAAATTGTTATTTAATCATTGATCCATCTTTTTAATTCCTGTAGGAATCCTCCATTGTTCAGGGATACACATTGACGTTCCGAACATCACTTAGAATGGTGTGAACCCATGAGAGCTCACCGTGAAACATATTGCCATCAATATCAGAGGGAGATTCAAATCCCATTTTTTTCCTGATGCATCTATCACCTTCCTGAGTGCTGTTTTTAAAATATGGTTTGATCTTTCGACCAACCCTGATGCTTGAGAGTGACTTGCAATGTAGAATCTCTGCTTGATCCCTAATGCAATACACAACTGCTTGGTAATCTCACTGGTAAAATGCATTCCATGTTCTGAATCAATTGTCTGAGGTAGTCCAAACCTTGAAAATGAATTTTCTAACAACATCCTTGCTGTAGTGGGTGCAATGCTGTTGCGAGTGGGGTACGCTTCAATCCATTTAGGAAAGGGGTCCACCAGAACTAGGCAGTATATATTTCCTTTAGCTGTCCTTGGCAAGGGGCCTACATAGCCAATTTGCACTCAGACCTAGGGACCATCTACTGGTTGATGTAGCAGGGGCCCTTTCCTGATTTTTGTATGGGTTATTAGGCAACTATTGTTAAAGTGCTCTGTGTCATAAGAGATATGAGGCCACTATCCTACCATCAACAGTCTCTGTAGCATTTTTTGTAGGCCAAAGTGGCCCTGTTGATGTGCTAGCTGTATCAGTTCCCTTCTCAGTACGCTAGGAACAACTAGTAGTGGAATAGGATCACTCTGTTCTTGATTTTCTGCTTTAAACTTTGTGGCCATTACTAATCCTGACTGATGCTTCATCATGTAATAATCCTTGTAATTATGGTCTTGCACTAATCTCCTAATCTCTGGGTCTTGTCCTTGCAATTTGACTATATCTTGATGATCTGCAAGGTATGGTATTTTAATTGAATTGATAATGGGTATCACTTTATCCCACAGTGAATCTGGTCCTCCTAAGGCAGCTTTCTTTGCCAATTTATCCACCGTACTATTCAGTATAGAAAATTCTGCCTGATTCTTCCAATGGGCTCATACTTTAAACAGATATGAACCTTCCCTTCTAGACTCTACTAACTTCCAGGCATGTAGGAGGTACCCAGCATACGCTACTGTTTTCAATCAGCGGTAAGAATGTCACATTGCATCCATACACTCATCCAATCCAATAGGGCCCTCATGATCCAGTCTGAATCTGTACATATGGTAATGTTGGATTCTGACTTGACATTCTCTAATGCAGCAATTACCACCACTATCTAGCAGCTTGTGCTGAATGATATTTAATAATTCCAATGTATTCCTTGTTGGATGACACATGTAAAGCTGTGAAGCCTGTTACCGCTCTTCCTTCTACAATGAAACTACTCCTATCTACTACCCAGATCTCTCTCTGGCTTAATTTTGCCTGTTCATAATTTGAATCAATCTTGAAGGGGGATATAATTTCGGGAACCATAATGGATGGTAAAGGACCCTTATGATGTGGAACTGATAACTCTGCACTACTCAATATCAACGGTACTGCATTTAAGGACTTCACCTTTTCCACCTGTACATCTTTATTCATTAGGGCCAAGGTCCATTGAGCCAGTTGAGGATTGCTCACTCTTCTCTCATTAACTTTTCCAGAGATGATATAGTTGAGGGAAGTGTGAGCTGTCTTTAAGACGATAGGTGCCATACCAATTAGATATTCCTCGTGCTGAAGGGCTCATACCAATCCTAGGACCACCTTTTCACAAACTGAAAATTGCCTTTCAACTTCTGACAATGTCCTCCAGCCATTACTATCAGTTTCAATGATATTCTATGGAACTGCAATAGCACAGCATTAATAGTGGAATCATGTGAGACGAGTTGCAAATATAAAGGTTAATTGACTTTAAGATATGCTAAGGCCAGTGCTGTCATTAGTGTTTGCTTGAGACTCAACACTGCTTGTTGTCCCTCAGTGCTCCATTTCCATTCTTGGTTTTTTCCTCAGCAACAAAGGTTTCACCTTCTCACTAAAATTCTCTATAAAGTCTCTAGAAAACCATACATTCCTAAGAATGTTCTTAAAGTCCTGATGCCTGAAGGAGCAGGGATCTTTGAAATTAATTCTACTCTGGATTGGTCTGGTGTTCTTCCTTCTGCTTCCAGGTGTATTCCTAAATATGTAACTTGCTGTTGCACTAACTGGGCTTTCGACAGATTAACCATGAATCCATTAGTCATTAAGGCATTTAGTGCCTCTTCCAAGGCTGCTTAAGTTGGTTTTTCAGTCTGTGGTTGCTATAAGCATGTCAGCTACAAAGCTGATTATGTTATCCTCGTGACTCAAATTTTTCCACGATCCAGCTACCAGGCAGTGACAGATATTTCAGGCATTGCGGAACCCTTGTCGGACTCTTGTGAATGTAAGCTGCTTGTCCTCATATGTGAAGGCAAATCTGTAGAAGGAAGCAAGGTGAAGAGGGATGGAGAAAAAAGGGATTAGTGATCTCTAGGACAGAAAACCTTTTGCAACGGCCATCATCACTTAAGGAAATTTCACAACTATTGGGGCCATCTTTGGGGTGATGTGATTTAGGATTCTATAATCCACAGTAAATCTCCATGCACTTTTAACCGCCTTCCTCACTGGACACATTGGCAAATTGCAAGGACTCTCACATTACACCAAAACATCTTGGTCTAATAATGCATTGATTGTAGGTCTAATTCCTTCCCTGGCCTCCACTGGAAATCTGTACTGCCTCTGGGGTTTTGGGTCAAGTCCCTCAACCTTGCCTGCAGCTTGCACTTTGCCACAGGCTAACTTCATAGTGGCAAACACTGGTAGATATTTATTTGTGACCGTGGCCATATCTTCCTCCCACATAGGTAACATCAATTGCTGAGGGGTTTTCACAACCCGTGCACAGTGTGCAGCAAGGACGACTATTCCTGCTTTAGCCCCATCACTATTTTAATACAGTACGCTATTGGGTAAATCCATTATCAATTTAAATTTTCTTAACAGATCAATACGCAGAATACCAGTCCCATCCAAATCTTGTAGCCCTACAGAGGCACTAATAGTCAAATGTCCAATCGAGCAACCAAGATCACTCACAAAAGGTGTTACAATGTCTTTTCCATTATATGACTGAAGAATTCTCAGGTCACTCACTGGTAACCTTTTTGTCTCAGGACAGGACACTGTACAAATAAGGCTGCTAGATGCCCCAGTATCTACCAAAGCCTGCTGCCTAAAAATACCGAACTTCCCTTAATAAATAATGTTAACCATTGGTCTGCCCCTGCACAACTGATTACCAGCTGAATTGTCCTGGTTGGCCTGACTTCTTTACAAGCAGCCACCTGCCCCATTGTTTCATATTTGGCTAGACATTTAAAGACCTCATTAATCTGAAGTGGCCTGATCTGTTCCCATGGCTCATATTTTGATAGCCTTTTGGTTAACATTTTCCTTAAAATTTTGATCTCATTGAAGCTACCAGTGAAAAGGAAGTTGTCCTCATTATAGCCGAATGGTACCTTGTTATTTACCTCCTTTGACTGAATCGTATTGTCCGAGTGTAAAGCGGAAATCTTTTTCCTTGTAACCATCCTCAGATATGCTGATTGCTGCAGATCAAAAATCTCTCAGGCTCTTTCCTCTAACACTGCCAAAGGAGTATTATGACTGTCCACTGGACCCAGGCTTAACTTAATACCAGGGGACAAGCCCTGAACATACAGGTCTCTTAATTTGGGGGTATCATATTGAAACACACCATCCCTCACTGTCCACAACCAAGCCAGCCAGAACAGAATTTTCTTCCTTAAAAAGTAAGTTTCAGGGAGCTCAGTACTTTTTTGCTGTTCAGAGTACATCCTGCACATAATATTTTCATGTGAGAAATAGAGCTTAAAATGCATTTATACAGATCAAATTGGCTGAATAGACCATCTGTGATTATGTGGTATGGCAACATACTGAAATCCTCAGTTGACATACTTTCTCTTAATATCATAGCTACATCCTCTTTACTGAGGTTAGGTGTGGCACTTAATTTGGGTAACCAATTCAATATGCAAAAGCGGTGAGGGGTCCTGTGGCACCTTATAGAGTAACCGAAGTGTTTGGAGCATAAGCTCCATCTGACATGCATCTGACGAAGTGGGTCTTTGCCCATGAAAGCTTATGCTCCAAACACTTTGGTTAGTCTATAAGGTGCCACAGGACCCCTCGCCGCTTTTGCAGATTCAGACTAACACAGCTACTCCTCTGATACAATTCAATATGGTTTCTCTTGTGAATGGGCCCATCTGCTCACCAATTGCCTGAGTTTGTTAAGGGGACAAGGTCTTACTCTCCTGATTTAACACCGGTGGGTAGCCATTTCCATATGAAGTAATGGTGGTAGTGACTGGAGCCATGGGGGTCTCTTGTCACCAGCCCTCCTTGATCACAGGTTGGAGTGGCTGGCTTCACTCCTCCATGATCACAAGGTAGAGTAATCAGGCATGAAGCCTAGGGCCCACAATATCCCAGGGGGTAAAAGGAAGAAAAGAGTGATAGTAAATATCATGGACAATTAGGAAGTTTATATTACGGTGTTGATGGATGTGAAGTACAGCATGAAGCCTGGGACCTCAACCATTGAGCTATTTGAAAGCTCGTCAGGAGGAACAGTGGAGAGATAGGTGACAACTGTGCATCCTGTAATGATAAGTATCTGTTCCTTCCTTCACTATAGCGCTGATGGAATTCCTCAGTGCTAGAGGCCTGGGCCACCAGAGGAGTCACACTGTCTTCACTTGGTCTCAGATGGAATTAGAGAGAGAGACTCTGACTTTGATTGACAGGTGCAGGGCCTTTATTAACTCAGTGGTGCAAAAGTTCATATGATTGACAGCCCTGTGGCATGGAACTTCTGAGGTAAAAGAATGTTCAGGAGCTTGTAGCGGGAAAATTCAGTTGTAGCCGGATTGCCCCAGCTCTGCCCTTTGAATTTGAATCAATCTTGATTTCAAGTAGTTATCCTACATAGCTCAGTGTTGTTGTTAAGTGGTAGCCAGGGATGAACAGTCCCCCTCTGTTCTAAAATCTGATTTGCCAATTTTATATGTGTTTAATTTTTTTGATTGTATCCCTTTGGTGTATATGGTCATGCCAATTTTCTTCCACAATTTGATCTGAGGAAGTGGGTCTGGCCCACGAAAGCACATCCCCTACTAAACCATCCTGTTAGCCTTTAAAGTGCTGCATAGTCCTGTCTTTTGTTCCAGGGATGAAAGTAATTAAAAAATCTTCCTGGTGTAGGAAAGGCCTAAAACAAAAGCTCATGTAGCACAGGCCCGGTTTGAGGCCTGAGGCCTAGCTAACAATGGCTAATATGAAGCAAAGCTAAACTGTGAGCAAGAGGCAGGCCCCTCCTCACCCTCACTGAACTTGGCACAAACAGGGCTGAGCGAGCAAAATACTAATTGATAATAGGTCCAGGTGTAAAACAGTAATTGGTACTGGTCATAAGTTGAAAGTACATTCCAAAACGATGGTAACACCAGCTCATTAAAAAAGACCTTGGTACCCAAACTCCCCACAAATACAGACTCAGGTTCAGGAAAGGTTCAAAAAATTGCAGCATGATGGATATATATGATCTAATCAAATCACAGAGTACAGGGTGATGGGTGATATCTAAGTAGTGTCAGCGGATGTCTTCGGGAGACAGTCTTTGTCTAGCCAGGGGGCAGTGGTTGAGCTGAGTCCATTGTTACGGATACATAAATGTAGTGATTCAGTAGACTCTATTGAGAGCTATTACTGTACTTCGCTTAAAAATAAACTTGGCTGGGTGTAACCTATACACTTAGGCTGCGTCTAGACTGGCGCGATCTTGAGCCAGAGCTATGCAAATGAGGCTC
>JANRFK010004893.1:12007119-12017121 GCA_030068395.1 Apalone spinifera | reverse complement strand
AGGGTCCAGCAGAGGGCAACCAAAATGATTAGGGGGCTGGAGCATATGACCTATTAGGAGAGACTGAGGGATTTGGGTTTGTTTTGTCTGCAGAAGAGAAAATTGAGGGGGGATTTGATAACAGCCTTCAACTTCCTGAAGGGAGTTTCCAAAGAGGATGGAGAGAGGCTGTTCACAGTAGCGACGCATGGCAGAACAAGGAGCAACAGTGGGGGTGATCTAGATTGGATATTAGGAAAAACTATTTCACTGGGAGTGTGGTGAAGCACTGGAATGGGTTACCTAGGGAGGTGGTGGAATCTCCATTCCTAGAGGTTTGTAAGTCTCAGCTTGACAAAGCCCTGGCTGGGTTGATTTAGTTGGGATTGGTCCTGCCTTGGGAAGGGGGCTGGACTTGATGACCTCCTGAGGTCTCTTCTAACTCTGTGATTCTATGATTCTAGCTTATGCAGTTACGCAGTAACACAGAAGTCATTCACTTCTGTAGAAAGTGGAATACAGCCATCACAAAGGGAATAGAAACAAGAGTTCAGATTTAAAGTGGGAACAAAAGTATATCATGTACGTTTTGATAATAAAGGGTTATTACCATTAGCACTCTTTGGCTTAGTGCAAGTCATAATAGAATGCTAATTGTAATAGGAGTTCTTTTTAAAGATAAGGAAACATTTTTAAAACACTTTTGTAGTGAGCTATATTCAGAATGAAATAAAGATTCTCATTTTACTACTTAAACTGTCATAAATGAGGCTTTTATGACACAACATAGCAATTTTCTAGTAATATACTGGATGTAATTAGATAGCTTGGTATTGTTGCCGACAACTATATCAGTTCATTGATATTATAATAATCAAAATGTGACAATTTATGACAAAATATGACAACTAATGAAGATAATGGATTTTTATGATATATTTCTACTTATTCTGTCTTAATAATTATCTTTGACACCAGAGAAGTGTATGTCTACAGAGACTTTTTTCTTGCTGCTTAAAGTTTAAAATTAGCATAAATATTTCCATTAGACTTAAGCAATTATACCTTTGAGCTTTGTTTTAGCAAAAGAGGATTTGTTATATTTACAATGGTCAGATCCTTTTTCACTCAGATATAGTAGTATCTTACTAAGTAAATAATCCTATGGAAATCAGTGTGATTATTTTTGCATTACCATTACTATTCAATATAAATACAGGTGGCAGAATCTAACACTATTTGTTAAGAGACTAAAATCATTAATTCTGTGAATGAATTCTTCTTTGATTCTTGAATGGAGAATCTGAACTCCTACTCTGATTCTAGCACAGGCCTCAGATAGCCTCAGGCAGCAGTACTGACCTGATGCCCTGCTGGAACTGGTTTCAGCTGCCCTTAAATGCTAGTCAGTGTCCAATCAGTGTGGACGCACTATTTCAAAATAGCAAAACGCTATTTTGAAATGCATTTTGTGTGTAGACGCGTTATTTTGAAATAACTTATTTCGAATTAACTATTTCAAAATAAGATATTTTGAAATAATGCTGTAGTGTAGACATACCCCATCAGCTTAGGATTAAACAAAGACTTTGAATTGCTAGCCAAAAACAAAAGCAGTTTCTCCTCTCTTGGTGTTCACACCTCCACATCAGCTGCTAGAAGTGGGCCTCACCCTCCCTGACTGAATTGACCTCTCTATCTCTAGCCTTACTCTTGATTGGTACTCTTTTCTTATGCCTGCCTCTGGAATTTCCACTACATGCATCTGACGAAGTGGGTCTTTGTCCATGAAAGCTTATGCTCCAATAAATCTGTTAGTCTATAATGGTATGTCTACACTTGCTCCCTAGTTCAAGCCAGGGATGCAAATGTAGGCAACTGAAATTGCTAAGGAAGTGGGGATTTAAATATCCTGCACTTCATTAGCATGATCTCACTGGCGTGAGTGCACACCAGGATGCATTAGTTTGAACCAAACCCCTCAAAAAATGAGGAGTAGCATTAGTTCGAACTAACGCATTTCCGTGCCCAGTTCCTAGTTCGAATCAGCTGTTGAGCAGAGTAACGCACCGGCGAGATCATGCTAATGAAGCTCGAACTAGGGAGCAAGTGTAGATGTACCCTAAGGTGCCACAGGACTTCTTGTCGCTTTTGCAGATTCAGACTAACATGGCTACCCCTCTGGTACTTGACACCATGCAGGGTGATACATAGATATTTTTAGATGTGACCGACAGATATAATGTAAAGGGGGTGACAACTAACCCCATCAGAGGTTTTTAACCATTAGAGGAGTGAGGTTGTGGAACGGCCTTCCAAGGGAAGTAGTGGGGGCAAAAGATCTATCTGGCTTCAAGATTAAAGTAGATGGGTTTATGAAGGGAATGGTTTGATGAGATAACATGATCTTGGTAACTAATTGACCATTCATTATTAGTGGTAAATAGGTCAATGGAGGGATAATAGGGGTTATTATAGAGAACTTTCTGGGTGTCTGGCTGGTGAGTCTTGCCCACATGCTCAGGGTTTAGCTGGTCGCCATATTTGGGGCCGGGAAGGAATTTTCCTCCAGGGTAGATTGGCAGAGGCCCTGGAGGTTTTTCACCTTCCTCTGTAGCATGGGGTACAGATCACAGCTGGAGGATTCTCTGCATCTTGAGGTCTTCAAACTATTTGAAGGCTTCAATATCTGAGATATAGGTGAGAGGATTATTCTAGGAGTGGGTGGGTGAGATTGTGTGGCCTGTGTTGTGCAGGGGGTCAGACTGGCTGATCATAGTGGTCCCTTCTGACCTTGGAGTCTATGAGTCTATGAGTAAGAAATACATAGCTTTTTTGTATCTGTGTTTAAAATAGAGGTCACAAAGTACTTCTTTGTCTGGCTGATGTCAGAGTTATTCCATTGTAATGGGCCTACATATGTTAGTACACCTGTAACCATTCCCCAGGGCGCTAGGACTATGCTTCTTTAACAGTAAACCTGATTGAGCACCTTTGCCACTGAACTGAGTCTTCTTCAGCAGCTCAATCAAAATTTGCTGTACAGGCCATCTAGCTAGCCAGAGCCAGTGCTGCACACAGAGAGAATATACACATAGCCCACAACTTACAACAAATTCATTATTTAACGGATAGGGAACAATACTGAAGTTATTAGAATGAATTTGTAAAATCATCTTATTGTAGGTATTGTTTCATGAATAAGAAAGTTGAGGAGAAGGGAGAAAAACAGAACAGAAGCATGGCAAGATTTCAGTATCTGTCAGAATTGGGGAGCTGGAAGAAAAACAATGTTTTTAAACCTAAGCTAAGATGTAACTGAAATACTGGCATTTGATTCTAACTAGTCAATTATTTTCCTTTGTGATTCTGCTGTCTATAGGGTACAGCCTTGTTTGAATTTAATCAGTTAAGAATGGGGGCACTGGTATCCTTGATTCTGAGTAGTCGATGCAGCAATGCATTAAATCTGCCTTGAAATATATTCTCTATTGCTATCCTTAGGAAAGCTGCTAGAGTATATTCTTTGTTCTCTCCGGCATTTGTAGAAATGCTAGCCTATAACAATGGATTTGAAGCTAGACTGTTGTAATTCTATTTGCTGAGATTAAGGTACAGTCAGAATCTGGTGTGCAACTTCTCAATTTTTATGGGAGGCTCCTTTCTGATACTAAATTGGGGTGCTGTATTTGTTGAACTGAATGCCTGCAGTGAATCCCCAATATTTTTAGTGAACAAAATCAGCATGTTTTATTTCCTATGAATGGCAAGTTCATGTTATTTTCAATTCATGAGTATTCCTATAGCTGCTAGCCATTTGTAGATACAGGAAACTTCTGGGATTCTTGAACAAAGTGTAGCAAAATTTATCTCAAAATTCATGTGATTTATTCAGTATTTGCCGTTTGTTTTCCATTAATCTTCTGTTTTAAAATGTTTCCTAACCACTAATTGTTACCAGATAATTGAACACATATTATGATGTCAAGCCTCACAACATGAATAATTAACAGCAAAGTATAGGCAGGGAGCACTCTGCGAACAACTTACCATTGGAATGTTGTTGGTCCAGACTGTTCATTTGACAGCTTGGTTTGCCTTCTCTCATTTAGTCCAATCTTTTTTTATTTCAAGCCAAGAATTAGTTCTTCATTGCAGAATCGGACTTTTAAATATTTTTACTTTGCAGCTAGTCAAATTTATGGATGCCAAAAAGATCTTACATTACAATGATAAATACTGTTTGGAAAAGATAACAATTGTCAGGCTTAGGAAATTAAGTCCCTCTATTTTCCATGGAAAGTGTGTGATTTGACCTTGATGACACAGTAATATTTGAGGGCTAAAGGTCTAACTGCCATTGTCATTAAGGTCAGTATGCAATGTTGTTGTAGATGTCGGTCCCAGGATGTCAGAGATAAAGAGGGTGAAGTAATATCTTTTATTGGAGTGACTCTGTTGGTGAGAGCAACAAATGCTCAAGCTTACAGAGGGCTATTTTTCAGGCCTGGGGAACTTAATCAGAGTGTCACAGCTAAATACAGTATGGAACACATCACTTAGCATAAGTAGATAACACATATTTCAAAGGTGAAACCAGACACTCGCTATACTCTTGAATGAACTCACAGGAAAATGATAAAAGACAAAAACACCACATCACCTACCAGTGAAGACTTTTTTCATGAATCAGTCACTCTGTGTCTGACTTGTAAGTCCTCATCCTTGAAGGAAAACTGTGCAACCTTTTCAGATGACGGGCCTGGGAGATGAAATCCATAATTCTGGTAGACACTAAAAATCATGGACAGAATAGACACTTCATGAGCCTGGATTTATGGCTTATTATAACAACATATAACCCACTAACACTTCTCCCGCAATGCTTTCATCACCTATTTTTCCTCCTTATCTCTCTAGGGGTATTCACCCTAAATAGTACCATGAAGTATGTGTTAACTGTTTACCATAAGTAATCTGTTCCATTCTTTTGTATTTAGCTGTGATGCTCTCAACACCTTTCCCAAACTTGAAGAAATGCGTGTGAACTTGAAAGCTCATCTTTCTTATGGACAGACATCAGTCCAATAAAAGATGTTCCCATTCACTGTATCCATTTTTGCAAGGCTAGAATGGAGGAGGAATCTCAATTTTTCATTTTTATTCCCCTTACCACAAGATAATATGGAAAAAATTGAGCACTGTTGTTTTAAAGCATAACTGAGGAATAATGTAACTTTTTAAAAAGAGAATCCATTTCATAATTTTATCTACTCTACTCTTCCTAATAACTCTAGATACCAGAGCTTGTTTTGGAAAGATTGTATCCTTCAGCTGTTATAGATTGAAACAGGAATATTATTGCTCCATATCCCAGCTGTTGGCCAGAAGTTTTTTTTTAACTTGGAAGGATTTAATTACTGGTATAGTAGGAAATGGAAAGAAAAAGCAAGGTGAAATCTGAAAAGGGAGCTGTTATTAATGTGGAGTTATCTCTGTAAGAAGCAGTACACTTAGGATATGTCTACACAGCAAGCAGTTATTTTGACAAAATATCAACATAATGTTGAGCTGGGGGACTTCTTACTCGACTCCTGCAACCCTTCTTTTATGAGAAGTAAGAGAAGTTGGAGGAAGAGTGCTCTTTCTCAGACTTCCTGCTGTGTAGACAGTGCCAAAAGAAGGCTTAGGCTACGCAATTGATGTAGCTCATGTTGTGTAGCTTATTTTGGCTATATCCCTGCTGTATAGACATACCCTTACTCTGAATTATTGCTGCTGTTTAACCAGATGTCTAAAGACTTGTGCCTGTGCAAATGGGTGGGGTGAGCATATATGTGCATCTGCTGTGAGAAACCTTACACAGAAATGCGATAGGGCAATGTGACGAGTGCGCATTGCAAGTTTTCCACGTGCAACTGAAGAGACATTGTGCAACTGAAGAGACATTGTATTGAAACATAGGTACATACAGTTTTAAATCCAGAATTATACTTCTCTGTTATGTATGTGCAACTTAAATCTGTGTTTTATATATGTGCAGTTGAGGACTTAAGTGATAGAGGTTTACATTTGCTCCTTAAGAGGAAAAAACCATGACTAGAACATAGGTGGAAGGAGTTGACACTCTGATTAGAGAGTTAACATTGGGAAGGAAGAGGAGGTTTTTTAAAAAGAGAGTGGTGTTGTAGTTTGTTTTTGTCCTTTCGGGTTAGCCCCCGTGATGAGCACAGACATTAGTTCTCACCGAATCAACTTAATCAACTGACAGTAAAAGTCCCCTGTTAAATAAATGGCACTTGCATGTGATGTTCACCTTCAGAGTGTATTTATATAGACTATAATGAATTGTGAAGTATTATGTGATGTTTGAAAGGCAACCTACAAAAATTAATTTTGTTTGCTAAAATAGTGGCTTAGATAGGAAACATTTACCACATTTTGTCACCTGAGTGCCTGATTCATGAGAAGTTTATTATTTAAAAGTTAAAACATAGTTTTTAGAAGAAGTATGGTTTTAGATTTAAAAAACCAATTGGAATAGTGGTAATAACAAAATATCTAAATATTGAGAAAACCACCATATCTATGCAAAAAAAAGCACAATTTAATATTCCTGAAAAGTGCCTTTTTTCCATAAGCATAGATATTTTGTAGTTGTCATGAGAACTCTCCATTACTTATCTGAATGTCCAATTCAGTAAATAGGAATGGCATCCATTCATTAATGTTTCAAAAATGAAAACTTTACCATTTATCACTTTGACTCAAGATTCTTCTTATCCTTTTATTATGTATCTGTTCTGTTAATGTAAAAGCCATGAAAGATGTCAAACTGACAATCCTAAAGAAAGAAGCCTGCTATTAACAGAACAGATATGGCATGAGTAATAGCAGAGCAAGCTTCTTCACAGTGTTCCGTTAGGGTGCCCTAATTCTAACCTGGAGTGACCATCCCTATGAATTATCAGATAATTTGCTTACCGTGAACATTCAATCCTCAACTGAGAGACCATGTGGGGGTGTGGGAACCCAGGATCACATGCCTCCCTAGAGATGCTGCTTGGATTGTACTGAGCATGCTGGAGTTGCTGCCGTCATTCTGCCTCCCCACTATCAGTAGATATGGTTCATCTCTGCCTCAGTTTATCTGCTGAGACTTCCAGTTGTGAGTGTGTGTCTGTGTGTGTATGTGTAGGTGACTGCATGGAACTGGAAGCACAGAGTCACTCAGATCACCTGGAATGCTGGGTTTCCAGCTACAAAACCTTGCACAAGTATAAAAGTAGTGGGGAAAGAAGACTCCCACCAATATCAGTGTTACAAAAATGAAATGGGAAACCAGTTCAAAATTCAACATTCCTGAAGAAGTAAGAGGCCAAATAGGCCACAATGGACTGGTGGTAAAGGCCATGTTATTTAGTATGTTATTTAGTAGTAACCATTGGGTTCAGCAAGGCAGTAAATAATTGCACAAAAGACACAACAAAAAAAATTAAAAACAAAACAAAACCAAAAAGATGTAGCAAGCAATAGTTATGTAACTTTGAGGAAGGAGAAGAGATTGCAGTAAGGAATACATTGGAAGTAAAACCAGGAAAACTGTCTGTGTATATGTCTTGAATGATAACTGCAGTTTCAGTATCTCTTAAATCAATGTATTGTAGGCTAGACCTTTACGTGGTTGGTTTTCAGAAAGACATTTCTCACCTCAAACCTTTATTCAGTACTATTTCCTTGACATAGAAACCAGAACTGATGGCAGTCTTAGCAGTTAGGTACTCTTCAGTTCCCCTGTACAGATTTGTACTGGCAGTTGGACTCCCAGGAGTGAGAATCTCCTAAGGCAATTATCAAGGAAGAGAAACTAACTGATCTATTGCTGAAGTTCTCTGAGTACTGATCTATTGCCCAAACCACCTGCTCACTTGTTCCTGCTCCTTTGGAATCCTCATCTGGTGTCATAACCATGAGAGCTGGCCAGCACCTGGGGACTAAGGGGTTAAGTATGTCTCCTGTCTCTAGCCAGGTACCTGGTCAGCCATTAGTAATGTAGGTAGGGATTTCAAACTGGGACAAAGGAATTTTTATCTTCCCCTCCTTTGTCTGAGTCAGAGCAGTTTCTTCTAAGTAACAGGGAGATGAGAAGGCCTGTCTCACTCCAAGAAAAGTCTCCTCAAAATGTGTAAGTAGGACAAAGTTAGTTAACCTGTCAGGCTTTATTGTTTTCCTGGTTTAGGAATGTGGAAATGATGTCTGTGCTGTTAAAAGTGGGTTTTCCCTCTCTTTTGTAACTAAGTCCTGAGCCCAGGGGATCCCCCTGAGTATCTAGATTAATTGGTTGCTCTTTTCCATCTAGTTACTATTCTGGCAACTATGGTCTTGTTTTGATAATAAAAGTTTGCTTCCTTTTTTTTTATTAACCTGGTATTGGCTCATTTCTGTGTCCTGGAAAATCTGTCTGTGGGTATATGCATGCCTCTGACTAAGGTTCCGGAAAATGCCATGGGGAATCCAGGATAAGCCGGGGAGTCCCCCAGCTGACCCTGAGCTCCAGAGCAGCCCCTTTGAAAGGCGCATAGATATTGGCAGCAATTGCTGGAGGCTGCCTGGCACCTTCTGCTGCAGGCCAGCCCCCTGGCCCTCCTCCTGCCCCCCCCCGGGGGCCCTGGAGGAGCGGCGCCCGGATGCCAGCATGCCCCGCCGCATCTGGCATCTGAACAACAGCAGCAACTGGTGGGACCACATCGTCCTGGAGCGCTGGGGAGACCAACAGTGGACCCAGAACTTCAGGATGAAGAAGGACACCTTCCTCAAGCTCTGCGAGTGGCTCGCCCCTGCTCTGTGGCGACGGGACACACGCATGAGGCCCACCATTCCCCTCCACAAGCATGTGGCCATCACCCTCTGGAAGCTTTCCACGCCAGATAGCTACCAATCCATCGGGAACCAGTTTGGCGTGGGGAGATCCATCGTCGGAGTGGTGCTCATGCAGATACGGCTGCCCCACTCACCGGCCACTGGGCCAGGAGAGGGGGGCTGCAAGGAGGACATGGGCTGCCCCAGGTAAAACGGGGGGGAGATGGTGTAAGTGCCCTCCTCAGGAGGGTTTGGTCTGTTCCAGCCGCGTTACAGACCGCCCAGGATTGCAGCAGGAGTTGCTCCTGGGAGTGGGGCGTGGGGCAGTGGCGGGGAACAAACACTCCCAGCCACCCGGACGCCCCAGTGACCCTCGGTTTTGTGTGTCTCTCTGCAGGTTGTGAAGGCCATCAACAGGATACTGCTCCGCAGAGTCGTCCGCCTCACCAACCTGGACGCAGTCATCCAGTGTTTCGGTGCCTTGGGCTTCCCCAACTGTGGGGGGACAATTGCCGGGATGCACATCCCCATCCGTGCCCTGGACCACCAGGCCTCCCTCTACATCAACAGGAAAAGGTACTTCTCTGTGATCCTGCAGGCCATGTCTTACCACCTGGGCCAGTTCACGGATATCAATGTGGGCTGGTCCAGCAAGGCACATGATGTGCGAGTGTACCGCAACTCCTCCATGTGCCAGAGGCTGCACACTAGGACTTTCTTCCCCGACCGCCACATCAGGGTTGGGGACGTGGACATGCCAGTGTGCCTGCTGGGAGATGCGGCCTTCCCCCTATAGCCCTGGCTGATGAAGCCCTACACGGGACACCTCAGCCCCTCCCGGCAGGCCTTCAATGCCAGGCTCAGCAGAGTGGTTGAGGGGGCCTTCAGCCGACTGAAAGCATGGTTTAGGTGCCTCCTCACCCGCCTCGACCTCGCCCAGCACAATATTCTGCACGTGGTGGCAGCATGCTGTGTGCCTCACAATTTATGTGAGAGGAAGGGGGAGGCTTTCCAGCCAACCTGGATGGCAGAGGCTGACTGCCTGGCTGGCCAGCACGCACAGCCCCGCACGGCTGCCAGCCAGGAGGCCTTTCGGGGGGCTGTCGTCATCTGAGAAGCCCTGTGGGAGAGCTTCCAGGCAGACGAGGACTGAAGACCCCCTGG
>JANRFK010004893.1:11977601-11997322 GCA_030068395.1 Apalone spinifera | reverse complement strand
GGGTAGGGACAAAAAGAAGCCGGGAGGGGGAAGGACGGCGGTGAAGGTTTTTTTTGGGGGGGATCCTTTTTTTTCCCCTCCGTTTTTTTCTTTTTTTTTTCCTCTTCCACTTTTTTCCATTCTTTCCGGCGGAGTGGAGAGCCGGACGAGGACTGGGAGAAGCAAGGCACAATCCACTCTCCCCCAGCAACGGGAATAGGTACTGAAGCAATGGAACCCAGAAAAATACTTGCATGGCTCATGGAGAATCAGAGACAGAATCAAAAGCCACAAACGCTCCTCATCCAGCAACTGTCAGCCCACCACCAGGAGCAGCAGAAACAGTTGATGAGGGAGTTGGCCGAGCAATTTCAGAGCCAGCAGGAACAATGGGTTCGCCAGCATGGGGTCCGTGCCCGAGGATGCGGCGGGCCAGGGGAGGACGGTGGTGACGGGCCAGACGGCCCCCAGATGACCTTTCGCCTGACAAAGCTGGGCCCGACAGACGACCCGGAAGCATATCTGACCACCTTTGAGAGGGTGGCTACAGTGGCCCGATGGCCGGAAGACCACTGGGCCACAATTTTAGCCCCATACTTGACCGGGCAAGCCCAACTAGCCTACAGGAGTCTGAGCACCCGGGAAGCCCTGCATTATTATAAGGTAAAAGAAGCCATACTCAATCAGATGGGTATTGTCGGTCCCCGCAATACGCGAGATTCGAAAGGGACAGGTATAACCCCGGAGTCGTACGACCAGAAGTTTTGCCAGGAACGTTACCCCATGGGGGCAAGGCCACGAGCCATGGCCCAACGCCTAAGAGAGACTGCCTGGAGGTGGCTCGAACCAGAGCAGCGGACCGGCGGGCAGGTAGCCGAGATGGTGGTGCTCGAACAATTCCTAAATATCCTACCGGCTGGGACTGGGACTCACGCCGACCCTCTGGCCGGTGCTGATGAGCCCCTGCAAGGAAATGAGGAGGAGTGAGCCAAGCGTGGGACCCGCGTCTTTATTATCTCCCATCATCGGTCCCCTGCTGCCGTCTCCTCTCCTCCCCCCACAGGCGACTTAGGGCTTACTTTACTCTCCACTCCCCCCACAGCCAGCCTCTCCCACCCCAGGTGCCATGGCCAGACATGCGGGCCCAGTGCCCCCGGCGGCAGAGCCCCGGGCCCACGCAGAGCTCCCAGCGCCCCGGAGCCAGGCGTGGACTCCAAGGAGCCAGGCGCGGTGCTTCCAGCTCAGCGCAGCCTCCACGGGGCTCACTGCCTGCTTCTTCTGCAGGCCAGAATGCCACCCCACCTCCTACAAATGTGCCGGCCCTGCTCCCAGGAGCAGCAGCCCATCTGATGACGGTGCGCCAGGAAATGCTTGGTATCCCGCCAGGCCAGAGTACCCCTGAGGAAGTTTCACTGCAAAAGCAATTTTCCGTTTCTTGGTATTCATACCTCCTTTAAGGTGCCAGAGGATTCCTCATTTTTGTGTGTGTTTATAGACTAATATGGCTACCTCTCCAAGACTTGTCACTCTTGCCTTTGGGTTTTCAGTCATTCATATATACTTTTCAGGGGCTTCATACCATCCTCTTTGTTGGCTTGTAGGGGAGTGCAGACCCTCCTACAACATTGGGTTTCACCCCAGGGATCCTAAAATCAGAAGTCAAGGTCTGCTTCAGACTCAGTGTAGCTTTCCTTGGCTTCTTCCTACAGTGACCCTTCTAAGGCTGCTGTCTCTGCCCATCTCTCCAGAGCCAGGTCTCTCAGGTTTCCTGGAATCCCCTAACAAAAATCCCAAGGAAAACATAGCGGGTGTATCTAGACTGGCAAGATCTAGACTGTCTACACTGGCCACTTGAATTTGTGTAAGAGCACTGATTTTGTAATGTACAAAATCAGTGCTTCTTGCGCAAATACTTTGACGCTCCCGTTCGGGAAAAAGTGTTCTTGCGCAAGAGGGCCAGTGTATACAGGGAAGGAGTTTTTTGCGTAAGAAAGCCCCGATGGCGAAAAAGGCCGCCGGAGCTTTCTTGCGCAAAATTGCATCTATACTGGCCACGGATGCTTTTGTGCAAAAGCACTTTTTGCGTAAAAGCATCCGTGCCAATCTAGACGCTCTTTTGCGGAAATACTTTTAACGGAAAAACTTTTCCGTTAAAAGTATTTCCGCAAAATCATGCTAGTCTAGACACAGCCAAGAACTCAAACCAAGTTCTGCTCTTCTTGGACTTGATTCCCTCCCTGCTGCTCTGTTTCTGAATTGAGGCCTTCCTGGAATTCCTAATCCTGGCCTTTTATCAGGGTTCATTACTGGAGCCTCCTCCGCTTCCAGTGGACTCTCTCCAGACTTCTTTAATCACAAGGGCCCCAGGGCTATCTGTCTTCCTGGTCTCTCCCCTCTAATCCAGAGAGTGACTGCAGGGCTCTTGCCTGAAACCCCCTTCTATGTTGAATTTCTGCTTTTATATTAACTACCCTTTCCCTTCCCCAGGCTATATTGATTAGTTAAATCTGCAGCTAGGTAACCGAGAGGGCCTGTCAAAGCATGTGTGGGGACACATCTCATCCCAGTTTTGTAATGCGGTAGAAAGAAAATTAAGAAAGCATATGAAGGTAAAACATATTGAGTGGATAAGTATGACATAATAAAGCTTTTACTAGCAGAAAACTCACACGCTAAAGATCTACTGTTAGTATTGCAATTGAAGCCTTGGCCATTGTTCCGTAAGTAAGGACCCTTTGCCTCTTTTAACATAAGTAGGAGCAAGCCATTTTTAGGAACAAAAAAGTTAAATTAAGTGAGAATTTCCATCAGAGTTACACAAGCCTAGGTTCCAGATTTCAAAGGCTGAGTGTTCAAAAACTGATATTTTTCACACTTGGGAAATAAAAGATACTATGATTTTTTTTTTATCCCTTCTCACCCAACACCATGAGACATTGAAAATGCACAGTAGGGTTACCAATTTTGTTTGTCATCTGATGAAACCTCAAGGAATATGTCCAATCTTTAATTAAAGATTAATCTTCAATTGCTGGAAACTCCAGGATAATCCTGGAGAACTGGCAACTGCACTGCCCATAAAGTATGCTTTAAGGCTGGATTGGATTTGAAAGTTAAGGTGTTATTTGTAACGTTTGTTATTTATGGCTTCAATGATTATCAAACTTTCTTCAATCTGTGAACGCTCTATAGAACACTAATACCTAGAGGGACTCTAGTCTGCTTCTGAAAGATTTGGGGAAGTAAATGGAAACTAGGTCATAGATAGATCAGTTAAATTCTTCTGTGGTGAAAACTTTACACAGTCCATAATCCAAAACCCATAATCCATTGAAGAATTATTTTCCATCTGATAGGTATTCAAACATTTGTGAACAAAGGCAAGACTTTGTAGGCTATTTTTTTATATATGTCATGACTGGTATTTTGTATTTTGATATGTAATAGGGCTATGACTTGGCGTGCAGAACACAGTTACATATTCCCTTGCCACTTTATTCCTCTGAGTAGGTGGGTAAGGGGAACAATTAGAACCTTGGCTCCACTTTCCAACTCTCTGTCAGCACAGAGAAGATGGTATAGAAAGGGTAGAGGTTTACTGCTGGCATATGCCAGAAAGCTTTCTTGCCCTTGGAAAAAGGAGTAAAAAGGAAGGTATTTAAGGTTTACTATGAGCTGAAACCTTGTGGCAAACCCTATCCCCATTATTTCTGAGTTTGCAACGAGTTCCCCCCCACCCCCAGGAAACAATACATTAAAGCTGTGCTGCGGCGCAGGGCCCATGCGCACCGCGATTGTGCCCAGGAGGGCGCACATGAGGTCGCAGCACTTAAGGTACTGGCTCCACACCCGCTCCCACCACTCCTCATCAATGCGTATCTTGGTGACAAGGGAGTGCTCCATATACTCAATGGTGCAGATGTGGCGGTGGAGCAGGTAGTGGTAGTCCCGGGTGCACTGCGACAGGCCCTGACTCCTTGGCACCGGCAGGATGGGACTGGAAGGTCCCTTGGTGGCAGGGGGTCCCACTGCAGAGGAAGCAGGTGAGTGAGATGGTCAGTGACCCCCTACCCCATGGTGTTCCAGGCACCCCGTGCCCTCTTCGTGCCACCGCACATGCCACAACACCTGGGAACAGGTGTGACCGGCTTGGGGAATTCCCCTAGGGGCAGCAGGGGGGCCTGAGGTGGCCCAGGGACCCTGGGGTGGCCACATGTGCTTGGGGGGGACCTACTGTGGGCAGCTACTGTGTCCCATAGGTGGCCAGGAATGCGTGCTGTGTGCAGCACCCTTGGGCTGCGTAAGGTCCAGCCTGTGTTCTTGGGGCTGGGCTGCTCTCGGCTGGACCCCCTCCACCTCCGGGCCGGGTGTGCATGATCCCTGGGGTCCCAGGCATGTGCTGGGGCTGGCTGCTGTGTTTGTGTGCCACTTGGTCTGGCTGCACGGGGTTGCACATGCTGCATGCCGCTGTGCAGCATCCAGCCAGGCTGTGCCATATGCTGCACCTCTCCCCCACCCCATAACCCCCCTGTCCCCTGCACACTTGCAGTTGATCCCTCGCCAGCCTCCGAGGAGGCCTGGGACACGTCGTGGCTGCTGCGCCGGGCTGGTGGGCTTTTGCTGCTGTCCTCTTCCTCTTCCTTCCCCTCCTCCTTGGTGGACCTTTTGCCCTCCTCCTCCTCTGGGTCTGTTGGCCAGACCACTGGGGTGGCCACTGCAGTGTCTACCTGGTCCCTGAGGATGCTATGCAGGAGGTGGTAATGGTGTCAGCCGATGGTCAGGGCAGTATGTGGTATGTGTGTGAGTGCGTGTGTGTTATACACCCGAGTCTTCAACTGCTAGGATTGAGATCCCTTCACAGCGGGCAGCCTAGGGAAGGCTGACGGGTGCCCCAAGGGTGTGCAGGGAGAGTGTGTCACATCCAAGTCTTCAACTGCTAGGACTAGAGTCCCTATGCAGCAGGCAGCCCAGAGAAGGCTGACGGATGCCCTAAGGATGTGCAGGAAGAGCTTATTTCATCCGTGTCTTTAGCTGCTAAGACCGGGGTCCCTTCGCAGAAGGCAGCCTAGGGAAGGCTGACGGATGCCCCAAAGGGTCTGTCCCGTGGAGGCGACAGGACCCTAAACTCTCCCTCACTGTGTCTGCCCTACAACCGGCTAGAGTTCTTTTAATTGTGCTTGGTTCTGTTACAGCAACTGAAGGAGTCAGGTTAAAGCTTAAAGAGTTACAGCTTTATTAAAGAAGCTTATAAATCATATGGCTATTGCTCTATTTCTAATAGCCATGGCTATTGCTCTATTTCTTAACTGCTAGCAAATATAGATCTTAAATATGGTTACAAAGAAAATAGAAATAATGGTATCAAGTGACAGCTTAATCTTTAAAGAGCTCTAAGTCTATGTGTACACTTAAGACAAAGGACACATCCAGGTACAATTTTTACCCCCTTCTGTGCCTCTTGACTCCAGTGTATCAGGCCAGGGCCGGTCCCTCAATTCCTAGGAAAGACAAATACAAGGTGGGTGTCCTCGTGGAACCTTATGAGGCCAATCACCTAACCCAACCAGCAGCTAGATGGTAGATTGACACTCAGAGTAAGTGTGCTGCTGGACCCATCTTTATACCCCTAGGGGCCCGTATCCTCTTTCTTATCTAAGATGCCAAATTGCGTTGGTCCGTCTTTGTGACGCCAGTTCTTACAAGGGAGTTTCAACTTAATTTACACTTGCAAGAGCGATAACTAAATTGTGAGTACTGGACATTCTTTGCTGGGTGGGAGATTCCTCCCCCCGTGGATGAGTGTGTGTGATCGTATCAATATGAGTTTCAGTCAAGGGCACTCCTCTGCAGCCTCTTGGTCAGTGATTAGCTTGATCACCCTCATATCTATGCTTACAGTTGTCCAGGGTCACTGTGAGCTAGCATATCCGGGCCTCCTGTCAAGGCTTCAAAGACTATGCTGATTTTACTGCTCTGTGTGTGCCCTGTATGCTCCAGGCAAGCAAGATTGATGTTACGGGGGGGGTTCCTGTCTGGCTACATTCCACCTGCTGATACGACACACCACGTCCCAGGATACAAGATGGCTGTGATGCCAGCACCTCTTGCCCACCTTGGGGGAATCTAAAAGTGCCCGATGGCCGGAATAGAGGGTTCAGGATCTAGGAATTGGCTAGGATCCTTTTCTAGTGCTGTGTATTGAATGTGCACAGAAGAGATAGCTACACTGACTAGGCGGTGCACAATGCATAGGATTATGCAGAAAATGATTACAACAGTTAGAACAGTGGTTATAATGGACTGTAGGAAAGGAGTTAGGGAAAGTTCTAGCTTTTGGGCTAATCAATTTAGCCATGAGTTGTTTACATTCTTAGTTACAGCATGTCTTACCCCATACCATCCATTGCCACGTCCCGTGTCACCCCATTGACCCCCCCCCTGAGTTATTTTGAGGATTGTGATAGTCGATGTCATCGAACCACACCGGTTTCCATTGGAAGATGTCACTCTTGTTCCACCAGTCATTTGGGCTGAGAGGGACAAACTCGATTCCCAGTTTGGTAGAGGAGTTGAGCAGGGTACACATCCAGCAGTTTGTGGTGGCAGCAGCAGAAACGATGGCTTGAATAGCACCTTTGAGCGGGTGTTCTGGTACAGCAATAGCAGTCGGGATGAAAAGGAAAACCATGGCGAGTGGGAGTACCATGTCTTTCTTCAGCTTAGGTTTTTCACCATAGTTCAGTCTATAACTAACAACTGTGATTGCAAGCGCTACAACAGCAAGCAATATATATATATATATATATATATATATATAGTTCATAATGGTTTTCTGAATTCAGGCAACTGTTGGGAGGGATACATCCCACTGGAGCACTGTTCTGGGCCATTGCCTCAGTTTCCTGTAATAAAATATAAGGTTCTCCGGTCTTGGATATAATCCAAGCCTCAGTAATGGTTATTGGTGTCAGCCCAGCATCTGCAGTGGTCCAGACTCCTTTTCCCTTGTAGGAGTGCAGTATGAGGGTTTGCATTCCTAAACTGGGGTGTTTGATTACCACAGTGTCTTCAGGTGCATATTTAGAATCTTTGAGCGGTACAGTGGGGTTAGGAGGGGTTCTCCCTGTAGGGAAGAATCCCTTACTGATCGGACTGCCCGTAGGGGTCTTCCGATTGTTTAATCTTTGCACCACAGTATCCAATCTGTTTCCCCATTTGCCATCTTTGGGCCTCAAGTGGGGTTTTAACAGTCCATTCCAGCGTTCGACCATGCCATTAGACTGAGGCCGATACGGGAGGTGAAAGGTCCATTGGACTCCATTGCGGAGGGCCCACTCATTCACCAGCTTGTTCTTAAAATGTGAGCCATTGTCAGACTGGATTTCCTGGGGTGTTGGGATAAGGGCTATTACGTGGGTTAGTCCCATGATCGTAGACAATCCTGTTGCCCATCGGGTTGGGTAAGCAAAACCAATTCCTGAAACCATTTCCACTCCAGTTAAAACATATTTCTACCCTTGCTTACTGGTGGGTAGTGGATCAATGTAATCTACTTGCCAGGTTGCCCATAGTACCTTTCCATAGTACCTCTCTTAGCCTGGCAAACCGTTGTCCTTCTGTTATATGTTTCCTGAGTTCAGCACAGAGGGTGCAAGCTCGTACCAGATCCCTAGCTTGTTGGTGGGTGATAGGCCACCCCCTGACATGTGCCTGCCGCACCAGCTCATCACTTCCTGTGTGTCCCGAGGTTTCATGTAGCCAAGTGTACAGGCGTTCTCAATCCACCTGGGAAGGCAAAAATCTGTGCTGCTGCATCTGCTAAGTTATTCAGCTGTGCAGCAGGGGTGGTGTTCTTTTTGTGAGCTGACACATGACCGATGCTTAAGGCATGTTGGGTTGCATGCTGGTATATCCATTTCCAATATTCCAATCTCCAAACAGGCTTTCCCCCTATTTCCCAGTTATTCTTTTCCCAGTTAGTTATCCACTGGGTGGCTCCAGCCCATACAGCATAGGAGTCAGTGTAGATGGTACTGGCACCTGCCTCACAAGCTAGTTTGATTGCTGCCAGCTCTGCAAGCTGAGCTGACCCCTCTAAGTTTGCAGTCAGGGGTGCAGCGGATGTGTCTGCTGAGACCGCCGCAGCCTTCCCTGTCCACTTTCGTTTGAAATAGCCAGGCAGCCTGTATTTGAATATAATGTTGGATTTGAAAGCAAGCCAAAAGTGTTATCAACTCAGACTTGAAAAGAGACAGTGAAGTTTCAAAGCTTGAATTTCTAAAATAATAATTTGTTTTTAGAGTTAAATTTAACCTTAATAATTGAATGCCCAACACAAGCACTAACCAATTTGTGCTTTGTCTGTTTGCAATTTTAAGCAAGAGGGCATTATCCAAAACAAAATAAAACTAGTTCATTTGAAACCCACACAATAGAGTTGCGATATATAGAGCTTATACTTTTATGCAGTTAACTAATTAAGTTTCAGTAGAATCCCTAATTTTCCCTTTGCAGATTTAACAAAAGTGTCCGTAGCCAAATGTTTAAATTTGATTGTTTCTTTACCTAGATGATTTGCACACTGCTTAAGAAAGAGGCTGCAAAGAAACGAGGTGTCATTTTTAAAGCAGGTTTTCCTTCACATATTACAACAATCGCTTAATTCCTTCCACACTCTCATGGAGTCCACTTCTTACCTTCACATACCCTCAAATCACTTGCTTCGTCCTTCCAAAGAAAACGTTCCTCATTCCTAGTAACTTTCCAATGTCTGTATTACTTTCCTTATTCCTTCCACTATACCCATAGGGCTCCAAACCTTTTTGCCTTCCCCTTTCACATGCTTATTAAAAAGGCTTATAAATCATATGGTTACAATGGTTATTGCTCTATTTCTTAATTATTGACAAATATAGATCTTAAAATAAAATGGTTACAAAGAAAATAAAGATAGAAAATAGAAATAATGGTACCAAGTGACAGCTTGTACTTCCTAGTATGACCAACCGTCAAGCAGCCATTTGCTGGGTAAGGAAATACTGTTTTCCCTTGTCTATAGAGATATGTAGCTACCGGCGCAAGGGCTTTTGTAAATAACTGTGGAGAGGCAGAAAAGAAAGCACCCTGTATTTAAAGTGCTCCTGGCTCATTGGGAAGAGCAGGAACCTTCTTTGAGCAGGTTGACTGTCCAAATTCCTTTAAACGTAGGGTTGTAAACCAGTCACCTGAGGTATTAGGGACATTATTAGGTCAAAATGATCATTCTGAATTTTAAGTAGCATATAAGGGCATTTGACTGAAGTACAGAACAGCTTGCCAATCCCAGTTCTCTTTGTACAAGTCATTTCCTTTTAAAGAGGGTGAAATGTGTTCTATTGCTCCACTTGAGGAAGGGACTACACTTTCTTATTTAAGACTCTTTTCATGAGGTGTGAGGAAGTTATTCTAAATTGTAGCCTTTTAATATATATCCAGCGCCAGTGTTCACTGTGCTGTACACAGCTGAACAGCCCAACAGCAGAAGTGCAGGACATGAATGTACATTCAGACAAGGTGAGATTCAGTGATCCCCATCTAAAACTTTGAATGAGGGTATGTCTACACTTGCTCCCTAGTCCGAACTAGGGATGCAAATGTAGCATACCAAAGTTGTTAATGAAGCATGGGATTTAAATATCCCATGCTTGATTAGCATATACGCGTCCGGTCGCCATTTTAAAAATCCACTAGTCCGAATTAACTCGCCGAGTGTAGATGCAATATTCCGAAAGAAACCCCTTTCCTCGGATTAACTGTTACTCCTCATTGCACAAGGAGTTTGGACTAGGGAGCAAGTGTAGACATACCCTTAGAAATGCCATTAGAATTGATAAATACTTAACACCAGGGTGAGACTCTTACTGCTTGAACTTAAATATTTACGTAGAAAGATTTAACTTAGAAAACAGGAGACTAAGGGGAGATGATAGAGAGCTATAAAATCATAACTGGTGTGGAAAAAGTGAATAAGGAAAAGTTATTTACTTATTCCCACAATATAAGAACTAGGAGTCACCAAATGAAATTAATAGGCAGCAGGTTCAAAACAAAGAAAACTCAGCGCACAATCAACCTGTAGAACTCCTTGCCAGAGAATGTTATGAAGGCTAGAACTTTAACAGGGTTCAAAAAAGAGCTAGATAGATGGAGATTGATGGAGGTTAGGTCCATCAATGGCTATTAGCCAGGATGGGTAGGAATTTCGTCCCTAGCCTCTGTTTGTCTGTACATGAATGACAGGAGAGGGCTCACATGAGGATTACCTGTTGTGTTCCCTCCCTCTGGGGCATCTGGTATTGGCCACTGTCAGCAGATACTGGGCTAGATGGATCTTTGGTCTGACTCAGTAAGGCCATTCTTATGTTTTTTGCTAAAGAGCCATATTTAAAATACCTGTGACTACTATATGGAGTCTAGCATATTAACATATATTTTATTCATAATAGTGGTATCTGCACCATACACATCAGTCAGTATTAAGCATCAGTAATGTTAAATAAGTAATGTAATAGGAATACAGACTAACCTGGCCTATACTATAATTCTGTTTACTTATGCTAAGTATTTGATAACAGCTTACATTTGATTAAGTAAGCATTTGGCACAAGCTGATAAAAAAACAGGAATCCGTATCTGGAATGCTATTATCCAGAACAAATATAAAGAAGGAACAGAACAGGTGAATGGGACATGCTCTTCAGAGAATGCTACTATATAGAAACTTTTTCACGCAGTGTATTAATAAAACTGATTGGCAATGGTTATTTGGTCTCTTCAGTAAATTTCATAACAAAACAATGAACCAAAATGTGATCAAGCAGTTGATTATACAATTTATCAACCTCTTTAGTTAAAAACCTAAGTTGTGGGATGTCTACTTGATGTAAGCAATGTCCCTTTAAGAATGTATTAGCTTCATAAAGAAATAGTGTGGGATTTTCCCACTCATTTCCAACATCCCTGATGAATGATTTCAAAGGTCAAAAGGTCAGTTCTTAATTTGGAATCTTAATATTAAAAAAAACCCGAATAATCATAAACCATTGACTTTCAGAATGTCCTATTCATTTGGTTTAATAACTTCCAGTCTAGTAGATGAGCAAATTTCAGACAACCACTAATTTCATTCCAATTAAGTTAGGACATTTTAGTAAGAACTCCATTTTTTGCATACATGCAAGCATGAAAGTTCAAATGGCAAGAAGTACTTTCTTTCTATAAATAAACTGTTTCTTCTGGTGATTATCATTAATCAATATTGGTGGGCACCTTGTCATGGAAAAGTGATGTCTCATACTCTTTAGAACCCAGGCTGTAGAAATGAAAAACACAATTAAAAATGAAAATATGAGTAACTCTTTAGTGAGCAGACATTTAGTTACCATTTTATTATAGCATTGCTACTAAAGAAGACCTGAACTTCTTTGGGCAAGTGCAACCTAATGCAACCTGATTCTCTACATGCATTGTCACATCTGTGCAATGTAGCTGTGAAACATATCTCTGAATCTGCCAAGGATATGATGTGTGACAAAGAATCAAAATGAGAGACACTAAAATTGTTCATTCAGGACAAAATGTGGTAGGATTCACTTTATTGAATGTGAATAGCTTTTCTATAACCTCAGGGTCTGGTTTCTTCATTTAAGCAATAGAAGTGATAGAACACCAAATGTTCAAGGAAACTAACTTTAAGGCAAAAAAAGTGATGTCTTGACATGAGGATCATTTGAGAGGAATGGTGTAAAATGCTACTGATCCAAATGCTCCACACTTTTTATACAAATAGTATTTTCCATTCATCTTCCACAAATAGCTATGGTAACCCCCTTTAGCCCAAGCAACTAGTTGGTAGTTGGGACCTTGTGCATTGTTTGCATTAGTAGGATAAACTGATGATAGAGCCAGATATTCATTTGACACAATCTTATTGGTTAATAAAGAATATACAGGAACTCTTGCTTCCTTGATTAGATAGAACTTAAAAAGGAATCGGTTGCCTTGTGCACAATTCCAAGCCCTTCTCAAACTTCTGTCAGTACCCTGCCCTTAACTCTCCCCGAATTCACTCAGGGCCACACAATAAGTTCCTCTCCATGTCCTTGACATTTTATTTCTCTCCTGTTTTCTGACTCACACTGACAAATACATACAGAAATAATCAAATCAGTCTCATCCTCTGCATTTGTACTCCATCTAGTTTTTGAGCAGTGGCCTCCATTGTTTAAGATATCACTAATGAAGGAATATTTAATTGTCCCCTTGTCATGCCAACTGACCCTGGTCCTCAGTGGGTAGGACTGAACCTGAGCCTTCTGGAGCTAAATGCATGAGTCTTTATTGCAGGGGTGAGCAAAAATTTTTGATGGGGGACCACTCCAAGAATTTGGTAAATGGTTGCTTCCATTATATTAATGGAGGAGGTACATAGTCTGGGATAAATGTTGGGTGCAGAAAGGAGCTTGGGACAGGGGATTTGTGTGCAGGAGGGGGTGTGGAGCCTGGGAGAATGTTTGGGTGAAAGAGGGGATTGTGACCGGGGCAGGGAATTGGGGTGCAGGGTCTGAGAGGGGGTCTGGGTGCCAAAGCAGGGGTGCAGAGTGTTTGGATTGTGGCCAGGGGTGCAGAAAATTGGTGGGAGGGAAAAGCTGAGGTTCAATGTTACCTCTACTCTTTTCCATCCATGTTCAGATATTTTTCCAGCTAAGTGCAGAATACATTTAGGTGCACTGAGGCATGTGCGAACATGCACCACCGGTAGAAACAAAAAACTTAGTTGTGGGTGATCTGCTAATCAGCTGGGTGACATCTGAATCTCTGCTGAGTGGCTGCACAAGCACACAGCTTACAGGGAACATGGCTGGGGTGCCAGGTGCAGACTCTCGCTGGGAGACGTTAACCTACATAGTTCCTAGCCAGCAACCCACAGAGATCATTAGGCGGGCTCCCTGCCTCCTGTCTCTTCCCTCCGTGCTCCTCAAAGTGGCTGGCTGTGGGGATCATGTTCTCTCTGCTGCCATAAGCCCCTCGGGAGGAAGGAACATTGAGAGAGATTTGCAGGGCAGCTACCTGGTCATTGGTGCACACCTTTGCACACCACTATGCTATTACACAGCACACCAGGGGTAGGATTGCCATGGATAGGGCTGTGTTGCAGTCCTCTCTCAGTAGGTTCCACTCCCGCTCCCTAGGAGTTTAGCTTTGAAGTCACCTAAATAGAATGGACATGAACAAATACTTGTAGAAGAAAAAATGGTTACTTACTTCACAACTGTTGTTATTCAAGATGTGTTGCTTATATCCAGTCCACATCCCATCCGCCTCCTCTGCATTGGAGCATTCCGGCAAGAAGGAACTGAGGGGGTGGAGGGCCAGTGGGGGTTTATATGCACCAATATAATGGCGCCACTCCAGGAGCCTCCCCCGCTGGCCCAACAGGTACTGCTAAGGGAAAACCCTCCGACAATCCATGCACGCAGTGCGTGCACACCTAAGAAGAATGGACATGAGCAATACCTCTTGAAGAACAACAGTTACGAAGTAAGTAACCGTTTTTTAATCTCTCTTTTATGGATGTGGAACCAAGGCACAGAAAGATTATGAAACTTATCAAAACTCACAAAGAAAGTTTGTGGTAAAGTGGGAAATGGAGAACCCAGATATTTCTGTCCTAATCCAGTGCCTTCCTTAATCACAACACTTTCCCATAGTTGTTTAAACTAATGGAGAGTGTTTTGCAATCCCTTTTGATGCTGTTGAAAATCACTAACAGCTGCCAGTATCTCTAATAATAGGACCAGTTTCTTTTTACTGCTTCCTTTTAGCAAGCTGACTATCCTCTCACAGCAGGCTTAAAAATACCCATTTTAATTACAACCTTTTATTCGCCTGAAACACTTCAGAGCTTTTTCCTGCTGAGAAATGCTTCTTGCCTGTAAACTTTCTGAGCATTAAAGCAGGGCAAAAATGGGCAGAGTTTACCTTTAAAAATATTTTCTTGGTGTTGATAGTCAATCTCGAAGCTCTGCTAAATTACAGGATTTTTTTCAGGTTCAGACAGCTGTTTACTGCCCTCTCCTTTAAGGACTGATGAGAATAGTTTGGAGGTCCTCTCTTTTAGGATTAAAATTTTTAAAATAAATGCAGACAGCTCTCACATGGCAATGTCCTAGTCAGAGATAAAAAAATGTGGGAGAAACAAATAAAATGAACAAACAGTACTCTTGTTTAAAGCAAAATTTTTGAGTTAATTTTATTGGTTTCAACAACAATGAACAGGAAGCAAATGAACGTGCTCTGAATCAAACGTAAGATAGCCAAGACAATTATAGTATACTGTATGCCACTCTACAGGTTGTAGGTTGTCATTCCCGTCTGCAGTTGTTGTGCCCATTGCAAATGGGGACTATCTTTAATCTATTTTAAAATAACAAAGACTATAAAGCAAGAATTTCTCCCCTCTCAGTCTATATATTTTTAGGTGTGGAACATCCCAGGGATCTTCACTGCAGCCTTTAGGTTTCTGTTGTTCCTTCTATTGTGTTTTGCCCTCTGCATTAAAATGACTGGTAGATTTGTGATGATTGTGGGTTCAGTGGTATTGCATACCTCCTCTTTCTCTACATGCTTGGGCTAGGGTTGTAAATGACTAAATGCTTATTGGATAGTCGACTTGACTAGTCGCTTCCTCCCACCCCTTGCTGCATCTGTCAGAGAGAGGCAGCAAGGGGGGAGGGGAAACAGGAGCCAGTGTGGCACTGTCTCTGCAGGGGGACGGGAGGCAGAGGCACAGCGGGAAACAGCACAAGAGGGGACGGCTTCAGTCCCCACTCATGCCAGTTACCACTGAGGGCTCTTCTGCTTTTGAAGTATACAAAAGCCCTGCAGCACTCTTGTACATTTCAAAAGCAGTAGTGCCACAGGGAGCATGGGAAGAGCAGGGACTCAAGCAGTCCCCACTCGCCCCATGCTCTTTGCAGTGCCTTCTCCTCCTCCCCCTCCTCTCTATGAGAGGCAGCAAGGGGGTGACAGGAGCCGGTGCTAGGGGAGCAGGCTTAAAAGCTGGTTCCCACAGCACCACCTCTGTGCTGCCTGCCCACCCCCCCACTCCTCTATTAGAGGCAGCAGGAGGATATAGGGGATGCTGCTGCAAAGCACCTTTTGTCCACAGGGGTCCCAGCAGGGAGCTGGGCCCCCCTGCAGACAGAGGTTGTTGTCACCATGCAGCCAAGGGTTTGTTGTTCACAGCCAGCCTTGGCTGCCATGAACAGGGGCTGCTGGACACAGCACAAGTTGAGACCAAGCAGTCCTGGCTCGTGCTGATCGCTGAGTCTTTGTATTTTAAATGTAATAAGAGCCCAGCAGCTCTTATTGCATTTAAAATACAGAGCCACAGTGTAGGTGGCTTCAGAGCCAGCATGAGCCGGGACTGAGCACTCCTGGCTTGAGTTGGCTCTTGGTGCTACCCCACTGAGGCTCTGCAGAGGAACAAATTGTATAGACTATACGATTATCCAGATAATCACATTTTAACACTCTTTGCTTGGGCACCAGATGACCTTGCAGAACTGTGCCTTACAACATACAGGGTGCAGATTCCTCATGCATAGTGAGGTCCAGACCAGTTATGCTTTGTGCATGGCACTTTGTCCTCATTAGTTCTGAGAAAGGCAGGACTAGGAATGACTAACTTCGGGTATGATGGTGGGTAAGCCACTTAGCTCAACAATTTTCAAACACAGAGGTACTAAATTCCCAATGCTAGATTATGCCTATGAAGCTCAGCTCTTCATTGAAGATGTACAGAGCACACCAAACCAGGGAATGACTAGAGAGGGATTGTATCCTTCTCTTTCTCCCAGATATACATTTGCATAAGGGCCAGGGACAATCCAGTGCTTAAATATGGCCTGAAGTGGCCTGATTGGATGCCAAGTACCTGCTGCTCCCATTGAAATTACGTGGCACAGCCAAATGGAAGTTATTTTTTAATATGCTTCATTTTCAATATTTGCACTTGGTTGACTTCAAGACTCAAGCATGGGCTGGGAGAAGTGTGAGGAGAGATACTTAGAAAACTGAAACCAAATGAAGTAAGTGTAGCCTGGTTGATTTGCACTAGCTAAGATCTGGCCATAATTTTTGTTGGTGAAATCCCAGTGAAAATGTGCCATCTAGTTTTGCAAACTTCAGCTGTTGATTAAGATTATATAGAACCAAACAAATAGCAGCTTGTTTAACATGAAAGGTTAGAAACTATATTGGTCAACAAGCCTTCATACCAATGACTTCTTAGCTACTTAAAATACTTATCTGCCCAGAAAGCTGTGTTCATGACTTAATTTTAGATAACCACACTGTATTTATCACTCAAAAACCTCAGTGCTATGTACTTTAGACCAATATATTCCTCTGAACCCCTTTGGTAAAGACCATGCTCTTAGGTCAAACTTCATATCAGCAAGCAAAGGCAATATACTTTGATCAAGTCACTGCACATGAGAAAGGGTTTCAGGAAAATAAATTGAAGCTGTTCACTCTAATATTGGCAGAACATACAAAAATAAACAAATGGGTTGATTATCCCCCAATATGTCTTGTACTTTTAAAACTTGCAGTGCATTTGGCATATATTTTACTTTGAAATACTTTCAGTGAAGTTTGAGAAATGTTCAATTACTAGTGATTAAGACAATAAGAAAAAAAGCAATATTATCATAGACTATTATTATGAATCATCACTAATTTATTAAAGGATCTCCAACTATTTAACACCCAGGCTACGTCTAGACTGGCGCGCTTTTGCGCCAGAGCTATGCAAATGAGGCTTAGCGTTAGGATATCACCGAGCCTCATTTGCATAGCTAATGATCCGCCATTTTTGCAGAAGAGGCTCTTGCACAAGACGGGGCTGTCTATACTGTCCCTTCTTGCGCAAGAAAAACCCTTTTGTGCAAAGCCGTTATGCTGATTATTTTCCGGCATAACGGCTTTGCGCAAAAGGGTTTTTCTTGCGCAAGAAGGGGCGGTGTAGACAGCCCCATCTTGCACAAGAGCCTCTTCCACGAAAATGGCGTATCATTAGCTATGCAAATGAGGCTCGGCGATATTCTAATGCTAAGCCTCATTTGCATAGCTCTGGCGCAAAAGCGCGCCAGTCTAGACGTAGCCTACAATTCAGACTGCCCTTGTGATTATTGGTATTATTTAGTCTGATCTCATTGCAATTTAAGGATGGGTAGCTGAGATTGAAAGAGATAAAGAATGTTTTCAAATGAAGTCATCTACCCTCAAGAATCCAAATCCCTAATTATTAACTAAATTAGGCACTAAAATAATAAGATATCAAAGTACTTGAACATCTACAGCTCCTCCAGTTTCAAATAAAAAACACCCTTATCAAAACTAATTATTGAGATTCACTTAATATTGTGCAGAAAGTATCTCTAACGGTTTAATTTCACATAACCATGACCAAAAAACAAAAAAACAAAAAAGCACAAAACCCCCAAAACAAAAACATTTAAATCCAGAGAGAGAGGAAGAGAATTTCATGTAAAAACTTTGATGGGGTTCACCTGAAACTCAGCTCAGCTTTGTTCTTGTTAGTTTGGAAAAGCAGATTTGCAAACAAAAACATATGAAATATTTTATTAAAGCTAATGTTTGTAATAAAGTTCAAGTTACACAGGTTAAAAAGGAAGGCACTGGACATCAGGAGTTGAGATTGGATTATGGGAGATTACATATATCAGTTACAAATTTCACAATCTACATAGAGTACATAACCAGCATTGTCCCAGATTGAAGAGTGTGAATTTTTAAACCAGCATTGAGTCAGAGTCAGTGGTGAAGTGGATATGTAGATGGATGTATATCCCTTGGTCCATTAATGTCTGGTGGGTCTTACATAGAAAGATAGAGTCTGCCAGGGAAGGAATTAGGTTATTTCCTGGTGTCCCTAGTCAGTGGTCTCTCACGCATCCTGGTACTGTTGGTGTCCCATAATGTAGATGTCTTTAGACTACCTGATAGGGTCAGAAACCAACAGCAGCCATAGCACTGACCAACTCCATGCAACCTCAGCACTGGCTCATTGTGGCAGTTCCACACACCCAGGGCTCCCACAATCTGGACTTCGTAGTCCCAAGCTCTCAGGGTGTCTGCCAGTGGCATGTATTTCTCCACCTTCCAGGATCAGGCTCCGTGGAAGGCCAGGGACTGATTCTCTAAGGACACTGTGATGTCCACCATGATGACCTTCTTCTGCTTCTCATTGGTCATGATGATATCAGGTTGTAGCAGGCTGTCTATTCCGGGGACAGCAGAGTCAACAGAGATGCTCCCCAGGGTCAGTGGGATGGCTTTGACCAGCTAGTCCTGGATGATATTGTGGTAGAGCTGCCAGACCCCAAAGAGGGTCTGGTAACCGCACAAGATGTGAGGCAACATACCATTGGCAAAGCCATACTTTCTGCAGTGCTTGTCCCAGTCCACATGGAAGAGAATACAGTTGAACCGGGCCTGTTGGATGAACTTCCAGTTGGTGAACCAAGTAAAGCTGCACTGGGGTAGAAGGTGGTTGCTGGCAATTTACTTGCTGGTCTAGCTTCTGCTTAAGGTGTTTGGTGTAGTGACAGCAGATGTCTTTCAGGGTCCTCTCCAGCATCATAGGGTAGTCGGTTGATGATAGTATGGCCAAGGTCTTTAAGCACCTTGACTCCCAGCTCCTGGTCCTCTTCTCAACAGTGTCCTCTTTCCTAGTTGTCACAAGGCATTGCAGGTGCAAAACCAGAGAAAGAACATGTCTCCCCACTCTCTTCTGAACTTGGCCACCCTTGCCTCCTGAGGTGGACCCCGTAAGCTCCTCTCTCCCTTCCCCCACCCCCGGCAATATTCCATCCCACTGCCCTGGATCCCTTCCCTGTGTCCTGAACCACCCAATCCCTGTCCTCACTCCTGCACCCTCCACACTATGCCTGAGCTCCCCTCCACACACAAACACACCCAACCTCCTTCTCTGGGTCCCCCTCTCCTATACAATAGCTCATGCCCTATACAATCATGTGAATAAAGCATGTACATTTTCCTTTCAATTTACAAAAACAAACCCCAAACATTACTGCAGTTAAGGACCTGAGCAAAGCTAGATATTTCAGCTAATACAGGGATGGCCAACCCATTAGAGACGAAGAGCCAAAATAGTGGTGGATAAAGTGCCAAGAGCCACAGGGGGGGAGTTATTGAGAAAAAAAATCACTAACAGCTGCCAGTATCTCTAATAATAGGACCAGTTTCTTTTTACTACTTTTATTACTGGGGTGCCCATTAATACCCGCATCTCCCAAGCTGGTATTCCAAGGGGAATGCAATTCATTAAAGTTATGCAGGGGAAATAGGTGCCCGGGGCGTACTGTCACAAAGAAAGCACGGGGTAGATATATATAGTACACAAAATATAGTGATAAAAATAACATTACAGCACATTTCGGACAAGAACCACTCTCACTGGGTTGAAACAGAAGGTGCGGGCTCTGGGGTGGGAATGAAGGATCTGGGTATGGCAAGGGTAAGAAGTGCAAACTCTGGGAGGGAATTTGGGTTCAAGACAAAGTAGAGAAGGGGATGCTGGCTTAGGGAGGGGGCTCCATGCTGGAGAGTGTTGGGGTCAGGTGGAGGGTTGGGATGCTGAGCAAGCTGCAGGC
>JANRFK010004893.1:11914086-11924163 GCA_030068395.1 Apalone spinifera | reverse complement strand
CTGTTTAAGCTTTAACCTGACTCCTTCAGTTGCTGTAATAGAACCAAGCATAATATAAAAGAACTTCAGCCGGTCATAAGGGACAGGTATAGAGAGAGCTTAGGTGTTTGGATCGTGTCACTCTCAGGTGACAGATCCGTTGGGGCATCTATCAATCTCCCCTAGGCTGCCCGCTGCGATGGGACCCTGTGTCTCAGCAGTTAAAGACTTGGGTGTCACACACACACAAACTGCCCTGACCGTCGGCTGACACACAATCTATCAACTTCACCTAAAACAAGATAATCAGCCCTTAAAAGAAGCCCTGGAGTTTGTCTCCCTCTCAGTTTCTCACAGGCTGTCTAGCATGGGTCTGTTGCTCCTACACAATCCCCACCGTTTCTCACCCCCATGGCCTTAAAAAGGGTTGTGCACTCGCCCCAGGTACATCATAACCAGGGGCACAAAGAGGCAACAAGTAAAAATAATAAGCTGCAAAGATAAAGTGTGCGATGCATAGTAAACTAAGGAAAAGGGGCACATCTTTAATATTTTGCCCCAGCTGCAAAAATACCTAGTAACAGTGCTGCAACCACCCCCATCTATCTCCGTTCATCTGCTTTTATTGCTGGGCTTATTTTCCTCGTGGGTCTTAGGGATGGGTTCATGTCTCCATGACTGGGAGTTGTGCTGTAGTGTGGTCAGCTGGTTACTGGGAAGACACTCCTCTCCCTTCTGGCTATGCTCTCCATGGGATTTGTAGAACCATTGAAAAACACCATTATGGACACTAAGCAGCAACATAGTCTTCAACCAATATAATGATGTCAGCAAGATATCAACCAAAGAAATGCATTTTATCTCCCTGCCTATTAAGGGTTTTACAACAATTCAATCCTCCTGTGAGCTGTGTGCTCACTGTTTCTCAATGAGTTTTCAGGTCAAATATGCTCAAATAAAAGATAAATATTAAATGTATTATGGTAGCATCTAAGGCAACCGAGATCAGAGACTCATTCTGCTAGGAATTGCACAAACATATAGCAAGAGACAGCTCAGCTTTAAAGAGCTCGCAGTATAAAAAGACAAGACCAACACAGACAGGGAGAAAGTAAATATTATATTCCACCTACATACACACACTTTTTTTGAAAGGGTCCACTGGCACAGCCAGATTAAGGTCAAGGTTTTTCCAAATGTCTAGTGACTTTATCAAAGAGACATACATTTTACAAAGTGCTGAGCACTGACTCTCTGAAAAATCATTGAACACCCACAAATTGAGGTGACCAGAATAGTTCTTTTTAAAATCTTGGCCTAAGTGACTTATGTACAGGGAAGAAAAGAACCCGTGTCACCTAATCTCAGTCCATGCTCCTAAACATATGACCATCCTTCCTGTCCATGGAAGCTTTCAATATCACAACCCTAATTTTATCTTTTCTGAAGCTTTGAATACTAGTGAGACACCTTTAATAACCAGAAAGGCCCAGATAGACATACCTCCATCGAAACTACCCCAGATTACATGAGCTGAAGTTCTGGCATCAAACGATATCAAGGTATGTGTTTTTAAAAGCTATTCATACAGAAGATGCTATTTAGAACAGAAAACTGTTTCAAAATAAATGAAAAGATTTTGTTTTGCCATTTACACATTCTCAAAAAACACTTTCAGATGTCAACACAGAGACTCTACAGGCAAGAGTCATAGATCTGTACATACTCAAGCATTTCTGACATTAGGAACTTATCACTTATCAATTCAAGTGTCTTGTTGATGTCAACAGAACTCTGAAAACTGATGTCAATTTCACATTACAACATTATAAACTAATTCTGATTCAGCCTGTTCCGTGGGAAACATCTAAAGTATAGCAATAGGATCTGAGATTCCTAAAAACTTTCCCTGAGGGTTTTGCAATGCCATTTCTAATCAGAATGTCAATATAGTGTCTGCAAGCAGGTAGAGTTCAAAACAGACAATATACACAGTATCTATGGTCCAATCTAGTTTCTGGAGTTTTCCCTTCTTGTTAACATGAAGAAAAAGAAAACAAATATCTCCCACGGATTTGCCCTGAGTTTACACTGGAGATCTGGCACACAGAATGCTGGATTGCAGGCATGTTCTACTCCTTTATTCTCTTCTTGCTTATTTTGGTGATTCAGCAGGGACTGAGTCAAATGATCAAGAATATTATTGCTCAAGCAATCAATATACTGAACACATGAATCTAGATACACTGAAGAGGCATATGTCAACTTATTTCTTGCTGAGAGTAGAACAGTAGAGAAACTGGAAATTAAAACTCACTAGGAAGTGAGTTGGTCTCTTAATGAATACATGAAACATCTATAACATTTAGATTTTACAGGATTAAAAAATATAGTTATTGTGCAGTTCCCTGCATATGGGCCACAATGAAGACTCAAAAATTACTTGCTATTCTCCCTTTCATATCAAAACTGTGTTAATATTACAGCATAGTATTCAGTAACAGTAGCCATAGGTTCCCAATCCCTCAGAACATTCCAGGTCATTAAAATCTAACATACTATAGATTAAAAAGAAAAAGGCATCAAAGAACTGTTATAAATTACCAGGGCTGCATTCTTTTCACGTGAAAATAAAGCCCCTACTGATGTGAAAGAACAAAGCAAGACTGGATCCTGGTACTTTAAAGGGAGACAAAGAGAAATTAAAGAATATCTGTCTTGTGTTTCGCATAGATACCTTTCATCGCGTTGTACTGTCAAGAGTGAAAGTAAAGTGTTAAGTTGGTGAGCCTTGTCCAAAGCCCATTAAAATCATGGGAATTTTTCAAAATGATTTCAGTAGAGTGTGTGTCAGGATTTAATTTCTGAGTGAAATGGCTTTTACAGTTATATAGCTTATTCTGTATTCATCTCACTATTCACAATGCATCCATCACTGTTGTATATGGGTGCTAACAAAATTAGTTAAAGCACAATTTACTAAATTTTGCATTATTCCTCTTAATATGTATGTGAATGTTATTATTGTTGTAAATATTATAATGCCACTATGTAAATCCAGAATGCCATACCCTGAATACCATGTGTAATTATGGTCACCTAATTTAAAGATACATATTAGAGAAGTTTTGCTCACAAAATCTTATGTCCAAATAAATCTATCAGTTTTTAAGGTTACAGACTAACACAGCTACCCTTCTGATACTTGAAATAATTATTGAAATCAAATAACTTATTTTGTAATGTTACAATTAACTCCGATGGGAGTTCTGGTAGACCAGGAATAGGTTCAAGGATACTGATCCATAACACACTGAAATCTATAATGAGTCTTTCCTTTGACTTCAGTGGGTTTTGAGTCTGATGATAACTTCCCCCTTCCCATGCCTTGACGAAAATTGCCCTAATTTACAAGCAATAGAATATATAGGCAGAACAGAACACACAGCTATAGATTGTTATCTTTTTGATAAAAGTATATATGAATGTACCATAAAAGTGACAGGTGAGCTTGCAGGAGGTTTTGAAAATGGGGGTAGGATGGGATAACAGGCTTAAATCAGATAATTAAGCATGTGTATCTTATAATATGATGCTAGGGACTATTTTTAGTACTTCTGAATTCTGTAAAAAGTATTAGACACTGCAAAAATTGCACCACTGGAAGAGATTTCTTTCTTTCTGTATTTCCTTTACACATCAATCTTGGATAACAGCTGTAAAACAGTAAAGCAAATTAAACTTCCATAATTAATTTATTAAACTGTTTGTTCCTCACTAGAAGCATACAATATACACGTCAGCAAAGCAGCACCAAAGGGAGCAATGGGAATTTAATTCTTAATCTCTATCAATTTTGCAGGAATAATCAGAGTTGGGAAGAGAAGCTGCCACTATTTGCAAATTCCTTGGATTTTTCCCCTCCAGCCAAAGAAAGTATAGTAGAATCATCTCTAAGGCTTTGTCTACTCTACACTACATGTTTTTGTGGCAGAAAATATGCTAATGAAGGACTCATTAGCATAAGTCATGACATCATTAGCATATTTTCTGCCCTTTCTTTTTGCGCAAGGGGTTTTTGCACAAAAAGAAGCAGCGTAGCTGCTTCTGTTTTGCGCAAAAACCTCATTTTGCTCAAGATCCTTATGCCTCTCCGGGACATGCATAAGGATCTTGCACAAAACAGGATTTTTGCATAAAATGGAAGTGGCTACATTCCATTATCACAAACATTAGCATATTTTCTGCCCCAAAAATGTTTAGTGTAGACAAAGCCTAATATTTCAATCTAATTGCCTTTGCTATACTGTAGTCCCAAATTACATTTTGTAAAATCCAGCCGATGACAATCAGTTATTGAATCTGCGCTATGCCAGAGAAAATGTCTTCTGAATTTTTTTTTAAATACTTAAAATGTGATTAACAAAAAAATAAAAAGCCCACCCCTGATTTAATATTAGTCTCTGAATGTTAGAATGATGATTTGCCTCATGCAAGATCCATTTGCCAACCACAAAAGTACCATAAAACCCCCATAGATTTAATGTCTGGGGCTGGGTGGTTTAGATAACAGATTGGGTTTGCCTGGAAGACAGATTAAGCCATATCTCATATTTGAAATAACATGAAATGTGGAGCCTGTGAAGTACAGCATGGAAATGTATCTATTTTTCAAGGCTACACACAATATCCAGGACATTTAAGGAGAACTGGATTTCCAAGTACAGGAAACCTGAAGTCCAAGGTATGATTAGTTTTAATCTGATCTGGAAATATATTTGCTCCCCTCACAGTCAGTGTAAAAGGTATTTATAAACTTGGAGACATTTCCTCCACTCGTATAAACAGAGACTGGAAATATATTTGCTCCCCTCACAGTCAGTGTAAAAGGTATTTATAAACTTGGAGACATTTCCTCCACTCGTATAAACAGAGACAGCCTCACGGATACTGGTGGAGCTATGCTGGTTTACATCAGTGTAGGAGCTGCCTCTGAGTAATGAAGTGCCACACTTGTTCCATTTAATTTGCAATACTGACAATGATATGTTCTCTGTAAAATTCTTAGCTAAAACAAAGAAAAAGAAAGAGAGACTGCTAGTATGTTTTGATAATTTCTAGATAGGACCTAGCCCAAGATGCAGTCTGTGTAGATTGACACAGATCAGTTCAAGTCAATAAAGCTCAGGGCCACCAATGCAGAAGGAGGGACAAGGTGGACAGTTGCTCCAAGCTATGTCTACACTACAGAGTTTTTTCGGAAAAACAGATGTTTTTCCAAAAAAACTTCACATCTGCACTGCAATCGCGTTCTTTCGGGAAAAAAATTTTTAAAAAACAGAGGGGGTTTTCTGACAGTGGTACACCCCTTTTTACAAGGAAGAAGCCTTTTTCCAAAAGATCTCTTTCAGAAAAAGGTGTGTATGGGTGGGGAAGAGGGAGTTCTTTCAAAAGAAGAGGAAAAAGCACAGGTGCCCTGGTGGGCACTCCATCCTATCTCACATTTAATCACATCTTAAATGCGAGATAGTGTCCAGATTATACAGATGTACATCAGCTGAGGATCTGGCTTATAATTTATCATTATCATTGCAAATAATTTATATGTTCACAACTATTTACATGATATATTTTAATTGCTTTCTTAAAATGACCCTTTTCTTTTTAATGTGCTATTCAGGCAGTCATTTTGTACACACAAAACATATCTGCATTTCTAAAATCAAACTATTAAAGTACTGGGATGGATACCAAACTGTGCAACTATGTACAGCAGAGCACTATTTACTGAGGTAATGCTTTCATTCTATTAACACATTTAACACTTAGCACAATTTCATTTAAAGGCACATTATGGGAAACAATTCTGCAATAAGATAGAATGAAACAAAATCCATACATTGTTTTAATATCATTGGGTATGTCTAGACTACATCCCTCTGTCATTGCACAAGGCATAAGGGATCGGTCGCAAAAGGCTTTCCTTGTCGACGATCCCCATCTACACTGCCACTTTCTGCCGGCAAAGTGCTGCGTCAGCAAAAAGCATCGGCCATTTTTATTCTAATGAAGCGCGGGATATTTAAATCCCCACTTCATTAGCAATTTCGGTATGTCTAATTTACATCGCTCTGGCGACAGAGGGATGTAGTCTAGACATACCCATTATGCTTTGTTGCCAAGTTATCCACTTTTTTTTAATCTCACTGTCACAAACAATAGTCTTGCCCTTCCACCCCAGAGAAGTTTCTTATCAATCGCTGCTGCATGGGAAACTGATATATTTACTTTCTAACATTTTCGCACAGAAATATCCTACAGGTGGTACTTTGGTGATACAGCATAGGAAACAAAAGTTTAAGCCTTGGGTTTACAGTGCAAAGTGATCGTGTGTGCGTGTGTGTGTGTGTGTGTGTGTGTGTGTGTGTGAGAGAGAGAGAGAGAGAGAGAGAGAGAGAGAGAGAGCAAGAGAGCGCTCAAATGCTAACCTTGCTTGCTGTGGTGGGGCCAGGGACATCTGAAACTAGGCTGTTTGAGTTGGGGAGGAGATGTGGCAGTGTTCCTCTGCTTCCTGTCCTCTTTTCTGATCCCTTTGAATGGTTCATTCCTACTCCTGAAAAAAGGAAGCTGACTGACTGGCAGTATGCACCCATTCACCACGAGTTGCAAGCTGAGATTCAGACCAGTTCATTCCTGACTGACCAGCAACATACACCTTAACCTGAGCTAAGCTGTGTCAATTTCAGAAGCATTTCTGGTGCAGACAAGTTAGTGAATCCCTCTTGAATTCAGCTTGCCACATAGACTTTGGGCAATATAAAACACCATCTAAACAAACAAGGAAGATATGGCTTCTTGTTCACCAGACTCCACTTTGTGTGATTGTGGTGAGAACATCCATACACATCATAACACAGTACCCTTAATATTTATAGTCAAAGCTGAATTGGGCTATGTCTACACTGCATTCCTCTTTCGAGAGAGGAATGCAAATGCAGCTGAGTGAAATTGCAAATGAATTTTATAAGGAGTAAGGGTAATTTCGAAAGAAGGGTTTTCTTTTGAAATAACCGTGTCTAGGAAGCATTTCTTTTTTCAAAATAGGGTATTTTGAAATAGCGCCCGGACACGATTATGCAAATGAAGCACAGGAAATTCAAATCCATGCTTCATTTGCAATTTCGCTCAGCTTCATTTGCATTCTTCTCTTGAAAGAGGAATGCAGTGTAGACATACCCTTGGAGAATAACCACAATGACACAAATATGTTATGGCTCATGGAGCTACAACTGCATCTACAGAATATTGCTCTGCAGATGCCATGTATGCAAGAGAATGGCTGATGAAGGGTACGTTTCATGTCTGAAGCAGTTTGAGACTCTACTCATCTCAATGGTTCTGTCTTCCATGTGGAAGAGGGGAGGCTGGCATATAGGAAATTATCCTGAGCTAGGTAAAAGAGAGTCAGATTGTGAGATACAGCACTAAATTTTCACAACATATTCAGAGATATCACTGCATTCATTTTGTTAATTCATTCTATGGTTCTATGAAAAAACACCCCACATGACTGGCAGTGACTTGTTTCTATAAACTCATTCTGCTTTTTGCTCTTGTTTCTGTTAGCATCCAAGTATTTGATTTTGCCGACGTCATTAGGAGTTTTACAGAATTAGGCTGCAGGTGCTTAAGAGATATTTTTCTCAAAATATTTGTTTCACTATCACCCTATGAACAGAGGTTAGGAATTTTCAAGAATCCCTCACTCAGCATTACTTTTTCTTGTCTGCTATTACATGCCAGTTCTCCTGTCCAAGGTAGAATATTCATTAGCTAATTCCTTTAACACCTTAGGGTGTTTATAACCTGGAATGGCTGATTTGTATGCAATATTCCAAGTTTTTTCTTATTTTACTTTAAACAATTATTATTATAACAAAGTCTTTCTAACTTATTAATTGTCCAATTCAAGTCATGAGAAAAAAAACAATTCTTGTGTTCAGTGCCTATAATCAGTTTTTCAAAAGACTTTGGGATGCAACATGCTACATAAAATGTAATGTATGTGTTACTAATCTCAAAATATTTCTAGTCCTATGTTTTTTATTTCTATATACAAAAGATAATCCTCAAATGCCACTGACGAAAAATCTTTCCTCTAGCAGATATGATCACTAGTGAAATGTCTCCCAACTTCAGGCTACTGGAACTGTCATTTTAAGGCTATGTCTACACTACAAGGTTTTTCATAAAAACAGATGTTTTTGAGCAAAAACCCGTGGAGCGTCCACACCTCAAGTGCGCTTTTGCGCAAGTAAATCAACAGTCAATCAAGAGAACAGAGGGCTTTTTGTGGTGTAGGTAAACCTCCTACTACAAGGCATAACTCCTTTTTGCGCTACAGCTCTTACGCAAAAAGGCAAGTGTGGACACTCCGGAGGGGTTTTTGTGCAAGAATTGGGTTCCAGGGAAAAAATATGGTGGCCTCTTGGCCACTCCGGCCAAGTCAATCAGAACTCTATTGTTTCTGTCTGCAGGCCACCTTTAAAGCCGCAGGCACCCTGCACAAGCCTTGTGGTTGGAAGTTTGCCCAGAGCAGGTGCCTTCACTACGCTGCTCTGTTTCAGCCACGAATGGACTCCTGCCAAGCTCCCCAAGACCCTCCTAGCCCTTCCAGGGACCTGCCACAGGGGTCACAGGACCCCCCCCAAGTGGGACCAAAAGGTGTGCCCTCACCTGGAGTGGCCTTGAAATCACCACCCTTCTCGAGTTGTGGGGCGAGGAGGAGTCCCTGCAGGATCCCCGGGCCAAGCGCCGCAATGCGGAGATCTTCTCCCATGTGGCCGTATCCCTGGCGGAGCGAGGTCACCCTGTCCGGGCAAAGGTGAAGGAACTCCATCAGGGGTATGTAAAGGCCAGGGAGCACAGAACGCGCTCAGAGACAAGACACTACACCTGCCCCTACCATAGGGAGCTCCACTACATCCTTGGGAGGAACCCTCTTCCCTCTCCATCATGGTGGACTCTGGCCTGAAGGAGCCCATACTCCAACACCCAGAGCTTGTCCCTGAGACAGAGGAGATGGAGGGGTAGGTCCAGCCCCCGATGGAGGAAGAGGAGGAAGAGAAGGACCAGGAAAGTGGGACCATTACCCTGTCCCTGAAGCCAGTCCCTGCCAGCCTGGACGTCTCCCAGGCCTCCGAGAAGGCTTGGGAGGGATCTTCAGGTATGTTGGCACACACACACACACACACACAGAGTGGTGGGCACAATGTTGCAAGGGCTGCTAAGCCAGCACATGCTGCTGCTGTCTAGGCACGGGCAACCATATGCAGTGGGAGGGTGTGGCACGCGGGCACAGCAGCCAGCCCCTCAACATGCCCGGGAGCCTGCAGACAGTCTCATGCATGGCCACACAAGTCGTGCCCCCAGGGGGGAAGTGGGCACACCCAACCACAACCAGGCTAACTTCAAGGGCACAGGCACAACCTCCCCCACACACACCCCAGAGTGCTGCACGCAGCACATAGGCATGCCTGAACGTGAGAGGCAGCAGACACTCCCGCTGATAGCCCAGCAAGCCGCAGCTGTGTGTGCAGAACCCAGGAAGGGGCAGGCTGCTCATGGCTCCCCTGCCACCCATGAGGGGATCCACTGTGGCCGTACACTTCCCTTGCCTACCTGGCCACGGTGTGTGTGTCCAGGGTGGAGGGAGTGGGCAGCATGGTCCTGCTCCCCCATCGAGGCTCACACAGGAAGGCATGGCCTCAGGGAATGTGTGTGCAGGGAGGACTGATGGCTTCTCCCTTTTCTGTGTTCTCCACAGCTGGGCAAGCCGGAATGCAGGGCCCAGCCTGCCAGAGTCCTGGGGAGCTGCATACGGGTCAGAGTGGTGGAGGACCTCATGCAGCAACACATCGGTGTCATGTGCGACATTCATGACACCCTGTTGCGCAGGCTCAGTGCTGACCTAGAATGGCGAGAACCAGTGTGGACAGAGATGATGTTGCATTGCAATAACATCTGCAACATTCTGTTCTGCACGGGAGAACACTCGGCCGATCTCACTGCTCCTGCCTTCCACCCTCCTGCCCCCCC
>JANRFK010004893.1:11884960-11896165 GCA_030068395.1 Apalone spinifera | reverse complement strand
AATTTGTTCAGCAGAGTGATGTAAGCTTCGTTATGGTTGCATCATCCATGACTTTTAGGAATAACATGATGCAATTCATATCATGTATGAATACCAGTTTCAGATTGCATCATTCATTGTTTTGCCTAAAAAGCAAGTACTGTCCAAACCCAGTGATAGAGTTATTCATAGACCCAGTCAAAGATGTATTTTAGTCATTTCTGGTTTAAATTGAGATTCCCTTCCCTTTATAACTCACTTATCTTCTGCCATTCCCAAGTCAAGGGCTGTATATACTGACCCAATAGCATATTTTGAAAACTAGAGCCAATCAACAATTTTAAGCATCATTTTCATTCTCAGTGACCCAGAATTAGTAAAGTTTGACTACATTTATTTCAGAAGCATTTTGGCTGTAGAGCAGTGTTATTTAAAGTTTGATCTCAAGGGCAATCTTTCTAGTGATCTCATAAGCCAGCAGATAGGGGACTTAATTAGCCCTGGCCTCAGTATCTCCATCCGAAAAGCAGGGATGATGATAATGCTTGTCTGCTTCACAGGAGTTTGTGTAAATTCAGTGGTTTTGGTTAGATGTTTTGAGGTCATCTGATGAGAGGTGATTAAAAATATTTTTTTACAGCACCAAAACCTTTATGTTTCTTTCATGCAGTCAGCACTCCTCCCTGGATTACAGGAGAATTTCCATTTGGGGTTTATGGGATGATGACTCCTTCCCTTCCCTCTGACTCTGTGATGCCAGAAGGGGCAGGAATAGGGAGAGCAGGCCCCCACTGGCTCTGTCCCATCATCACTTTCAAAGTAAGAGGTGAGAGGGCTAGACAAAGAGGCATGTAGGCCAGCCAACCATAAGCAGCTGAAGTTGAGCTATAAGCTGCCAGGAGGACTTGGTCCTTGTCCACCTACGCCAGAGCCTTTCAGAGCATTCCCACAGATAGGCAATGGCCTGAGTGAAAGGCAATTAGGTTTTTTTACTTGTTCAAATGTTGTGAAAAGCAGGACGCAGGGAGCACTTGGCTGGGGGTAGGCAAAGAGCTTGAGTGGCAGGAACTTGGGTGGAGAGGGAAGGAAGGCGGGTAGAGGGAGAAGGGATAGGGTGGTGGGGAGGAGAGGAGGTATTGGTAGGATAGGACTCAACTCTTACATTTGTGTGGTGGGAATGTGGCTGGAGATTTGGTTTCTTAACCCTTGGGGATATTGGGTCTATCAGTCTGGTACATAAAGCTGGCAACTCCATGCTCTCAGTGGAACACTTTTGCCTTCTGGATTCTGTGAGCTGAATGGGTATTGTTGTTGTTAAAGTAGCAGACAGCCTTTATTTTACTACCAGGAGCCATAATCCCTTAGCTCAGGGGTTCTCAAACTTTGTGATACTGCGACCCCCTAAAATGTTAAATGAATTTGTGTAACCCCCCCCCACCCTCACCAAAGTTTTTAAGCAAAAAAAAAGGAGGAGTGGGGGGAGCCAAAGTTGCTAAGCAAAAGTTGCACCACTTTGTCCAGTTTGGGACTGCACCCACCCCTCCCCCTGAGCCAGGACTCCCCAGTCTTCCCATTCCAATACACTCACCCAGCAATCAGAGCTAGGCCCCCTTAGCGCCCCCCCCCATCCCAGTGCATTCCCTCCTCCCCATGAGGCAGGCCCTCCTAGGACCCTGCCCATCCCAGTCCACGCTCCCCTCCCCCTGAGGCAGGCCCCTCCAGCGCCCCCCATCCCAGCGCACCCCTCTCTCCCCCGGAGGCAGGCCCTCCTAGGGCCCCCCATCCCAGTGCACTCCCCCTGAGGCAGGCATCCTCAGCATCCAGAGCCCGCTCCAATCAAATTTCCTCCCTCCCACTCCCCCACAGAGCCAGGCACGAAGGAAACTTACTTTTAAAGTGGCTGCTCCTGCCATCCATCCCAGCTACTTCAGCTCACAGCTTGTAGGGGAGGCATCACGTGGCCAGCTGCCAGTCTCTGCTGCTCACATTGGCCAGAGCAGCACGCACTCCGGTGCCCCCCTAGCATGGTGCCTGGCAACTGTCTCCTCTCCTGCCCCCCCTTCACTAGACTCTGCAGTGCTCCTCACTCCCCGGCCCCTGCCAGATGTGGCAGGGGGAAATTGTCCCCGCCGGGCTTCTGTCCGGTATTTCATGGGTTTTTTTGTTGTTGGTTTTTTTTTACCGGACGGAGCCCACGGGGAGATACAATTTTTTTCAAGAAAAAAACTGGATCTAGCTGCGACCCCCCTGTAAGTTGGTCGCGACCCTCAGTTTGAGAAACGCTGTCTTAGCTGTTGCCTGAATGAATGCTTACTGCTGCTGAAACAATAAACAAAAAAAATCTGAGAGCTCTCTGTATGAGGAAGTGAAAAGTGAAAAGAGATGGCAGCTTTTGCATTCTGATTTCAGACATTTTCTTCCTGTCACGGTGCAAATGCCAGTGGAGAGTGAGGCCTGGCACCTTGTTTTATTTGTGAAGAAAGGGCAGGGATATCTTACTTAGCTTTAACTGGTGTTTGCCATTGTGTTCTCCAGAACTAGCGATGGGGGATTGGGGCTCTTAAAGGCTGCCGGTATATCAGCTATCAGGGTATACAAAAAACCTCTGACTGACAGGTAACTGGCTGAAGTGGAGGGTTTTTTCCAAATATAATTTGCTTAGGTTCAGGGATTTGGCTAGAAGGGACGAGCATGCAGTCAACAGGGATAAGTGAGGAAAGTGAGGAGGAAACAATGGGAAAGGGACAAGGCCTGGGTAAGGGAGCTATTGCCTGCTCCAGTTGAGGTTTCACCCATGTCCCATTATGGTACAAAAGTTTATCTGCCTGGTCTGTAGTTTCCTGGGTTATTCTTATTTCCCTTTTTATAGATGGGCACTAGATTTGCCCTTTTCCAGTCTTCTGGAATCTTTCTCATATTCCATGACTTTTCAAAGATGATAGCTAATGGCTTAGACATCTCTTCAGTCAGCTCCTTAAGTATTCTAGGATGCATTTCCTCAGGCCCTGGTGACTGGAAGACATATAACTTGTCTAAGTAATTTTAGCTTGTTCTTTCCCTATTTTAGCTTCTGAACCTATCCCATATTCACTGACATTCACTGTGTTAGGTATCCAGTTGCCACCCACCTACTTGGTAAAACCAAAACAAAGCAATCATTAAGGACCTCTGCCATTTCACATTTTCTGACCAGAATGAGCCTTATGATTTGAAACAAAGCTTTTAAGGCCAGGTCAATAAACTGGAACAAAACATTTCAGTTTTAGGGATATCAAACCAAAATACGTTGAGATTTTACAAATACATTTATTTTTCAGAATTTCCATTCTGCAAATAATTTTAGGTTTTCATCCCATTTTAACATAAGAACAAGTGTGGATATTTCAGAATTTCCCATGGGATGGAAATTCCAAATTTCATGTTCTTCTAATGCTGAACATTATAACATAATGCTGAGTTTTCCACCTAATCTTTCTTACTAAAAAGTCTGGTTGCTGTTTATAGATTATAGCCATACAAATAAATAACCTAGCTTCCCCAGGGCTGCAGATGGCATCAGCTGAAGCTAGAGAGTCTAAGGCATCAGCTGTAGATAAGTAGGTGGGCTAGGTCCTGATGGCTGTACCTAGGGATTGTGGGTCCAAGCCCTACCCTCACACCCCTCTAGCAGGTGGGCAGCCAGCACCAGCCCCCTCCCAGGGCTGGAGATTACATTGAAGTTTAGTATCATCACTCTGGGTATTATCAAAATAAATGTTTAAACCATTTATTTCTCCTCCCAGAAAATGTGAATTCCTTGAAATAAAAACAATAAAGGGTCAAATTGACATTTTTTAAAATTGAAAATAGTTTAGAAACAATCAAAGTATCTGACATTTTCTTTAAAAAAAAAAGCTGAATCTTTTTAGTACAAAATAACTTTCCCTTTTATTTATTGTGTAAAAAAAGAAGAAAAAAAATTGAAATTGAAACAAATACTTTTAATGATTAAAGCTAGTTGTTTTGAAATCCAAACTGTTCAATTTTGAAAAATGAAAGATTTCAAATTTCCATCCTACTTTGGAATAGGGGAAAAACATGTCTCAGGAATACCATTGGGTTAGAACAGCGGTTCTCAAACTTTTTGGGCTCCGGAGCCCTTTACATGTGTAAAAATGTATGCGGAGCCCCAGCGGTCCACTGATTGAATGTGTTGTTCCTATTGATGTTTCCAGTTTGTCAACCACACAGAGCCTCTGGAGATGTCTAGTGGAGCCCTGGGGCTCCACAGAGCACAGTTTCAGAAACACTGGGTTAGAAAAGGGTTGTCCACCTAGATTCAACTTTGGCTTCAAATATACATTGTGAGAATAAATTCCATAGTTGTGTGTACTGTAAATAAATTATTTTATTGGTTTAAACCTGATGCCTTTTCACTTCACAAAATGCCCTCAGAGATATATTTTTGAGTTGGTATATCCTGCTTGAGAACAACACCATTTAACTATTATTAGGGAAGCCATACCAAGAAAACTTTCATGGAAGCTGATTTCAGTGAGGCAGCATTGCTGATTGCCTGTGCTAGCAAGCCCTGTTTAGCATTTTTTTGGCAGCCAGACTCACAGGGACATGCTTATCTTCAAATGGTTTCACACAGGGCTGTTCGGAGTGATACCTGTTGGTGAGGGGGAAAAATGCAGCATATTAGCTGGACATATTTTATATTGGTTAAATTAATCAGTATGAAAGCTACCCTGTGTCGTCTGTTGATTCAGACACATAGCACACAGAGAATCTAAACAATAACACAGATATGAAACATAAAAAGTATTCACAGAAGTGCTGCTAGCAATAATAAGGTGGTCAAAATATACACTGGAAATGAATTTCCATGAACTTTTTAACTGCAGAATTCTACCAAAAGTTAATTTATAGTGACTATATACAGTTCTAAAGAATTTTGTTTTAAAATAAGCTAATTTGTAATGTTGCAGTCTAGCCATGTGTTCTATTAATGATTTATCATTTTAAGCAGTTTTTTAAATATTTCCTTTTTAAAGCCTTTCAAACCACATTTATACAGAGATTTTCTCCACTTGAATGTCTTTGGAGCTTTAATTATTTGCTGTTGCTGCTAACAGAAATATGAAAAGGGGCAGGAAAATGTATCCTAGAAACGTGGTTGATAAGACTGATCATAAAAGTTCCTAAGGGTAGCATGAATATATGTACACCAGTTATCCATTTTTTTTCTTTTAAGCTCATGTATCACCATTTTTCTTGTGGGTCTATTGTCCCATTAACATGTGAAGGAGCTGCGTATTTTACAGCTGTATGTTTTATATCACTGATGCAAGGAGGTTTTAGACCCTTTGGTTTGCAAATGATTAAATAAAAAAACAGTCATGGCTCCAAAGGACCTTTTCTAGAATAGCATTTTTTGCATTATTTACTTGAGCAGCACTGTATCAACATGTAGAAGACAAAGGTCACAGCTATGAAAAGCTTACTAACATACCATATGGATAATAGCTTACAGGCAAACATTCTGCATGGATAGTAGATAGATTGCATCCGACCATACCACTAGCACCGTTTCAGCAACACTAGACAAATGAGAGTTCTAGTGGAGACAAGTCACCAGGGCTTAACAATGTAGCCACATATTCCATAATTGCTGCCACCCCTTTTCATTCTAGATTACGCTCCCAGTGTACACTGGGGCCAAAACTGTGCAGTGGGTGGGTCTGGGACATGTCATCAGCATCCTATAATGCACTCATCTCCTCCTTCTTCACCTGCTTGAAAGCAATGACAAACAGTCTTCCAAAGCATATCCAGGCTTCACCAGAATGAGAGACTCTCGGCAGGCCATGAACATACTCTTCTGAAAAGCATGTGAGTTGAATGACTGTCAAATGCAGCCAGCATTCGATCCTCTGGACACAGTGAAATATCAGTTCTGGTGCTGTGAAACAGGCACAGACTGGGGGGCTACATAACAATACAGGGACAATCAGCAGTGGCTGAAAAACTTTCATATGTTAGGCCACTTTCATGGAAGTTTGTAAATTGCTCTCGCCTACCCCAAAATGCAGCAATACCAGAATGAGATCCACTCTGACAGTGGAGAAGTGAGTGGTAAAAGGCCTGTGGAAGCTTGCAATGCCAGACTGCTATCAGTCAGTTGGGAATTAGTTTGGAGTGGGGAAATACACAATGGGGGCTGCTGTGACTCAAGTAGCCAAGGCCATCAATACCCTTCTGCTACAAAGGGTAGTGACTGTGGGAAATGTGCAGGACATAGTGGAGGGCTTTGCCGCAATGGGGTTCCCTAAATGTGGTGGAGCGATAGACAAACTACACATCCATATCTTGGCACCTAACCTCCTTGCCAAACAGTATATACAGTGCAAGGGCTACATCTCAGTGGTGCTACAGGTGCTGGTAGATCACAAGGGCTAGTTCACTAACATCAGCATGGGATGGTTGGAAAAGGGGCATGAAGTTGCATCTTTAGGAACTTCTGTCTTTTCAGAAAGCTGCAAGCTAGAACTTTCTTCCCAGACCAGATAATTGGCATCAGAGGCATTGAAATGCCAATAGTGATCCTTGGAGACCCAGCCTACCCCTTACTCCGATGGCCCATGAAGCGGTACACAGGCAGCCTGGACCCCAGTAAGGAGCAGTTCAACTACAGGATGAACAAGCGAAGAATAGTGATTGAATGTACCTTTGAGAGTTTGAGGAGAATATTTAGCAGTCTACTGATTAGGTTAGACCTCAGTGAATGCAACATTCCCCTTGTAGTGGCAGCCTGCTATGTGATCCATAATATCTGTTAGAGTAAGTTAGAAAGTTTTATGATGGGGTGGGAGGGAATAAAGCACAGTGCCTCGCTAGTAATTATGAGGAGCCAGACACCAGGGCAGTTAGGAAGGCACAGTGAGGGACACTGAAAATGAAAGAGGCTTTGAAAATCAGCTTTAAGAATGGCCAGATGGCGATATGAGAGTCATGCATTTCACTCTTCATGAGGTGCCCCTGCATTAAGTGTGCTTGACTGTAAACCCTTTAAGCCCCCTCCCCCAAAACAAGCAATAAAGAGAGCATTATTCAGAAATTATGTGTTTTTATTTAGGTAACACAGCAGGGACTGAGAAGTTCAGGGCAGGAGCATCAGGTGGGAGGGTGATCACTGGTGTGAGAAGGACAGCCTTTTGCTCTGGGTCAGCCTTTTGCTTTTTTGCATCTCTGAGGTTTATTATATGTCTGCACTTGACTTCCCCTCTCCTCCACATTCTAGGGCCCCTGAGAAAGGAGGCTATGGAACTTGGTGAGTAGGGAATTTGGGTCTGCAAGGACTGGAGGGGTACCTTTGTATCTGGCCCTTCTTAAAGGCCACCATGCAGGTCATCATCTCCACCATGACCATCAAGACTCTCTCCTGGTTCTTCACTTCACATTCCCTGCACTCTGTCCTCTCTTCATGCTCTGCTCATATCTCCTACAGCAGTTTTTTCCTACACTCATATAATCTCTCCCTGCCCAAGTGGGAGGATTGCAGTTATTCCCTGAGCATGTCATCCCTGATACATTTTTGCCTGCAAATTTCTGTTGGGTAGACAGCTGGAGGGAGAGTGGGTGCAGAGGGCTTATTGCTGCGCCTGCTGTAATGAAAAGTGAAGGGCAGACTTTACAGGAGGTACATTGTTAATCATAAAACCTATTCTCTTAGCATAAAAGGAAGGTCTGTCTAAAGACAATGGGATGGGTTATGTACTCTCCCTAGAATGTGAGGGTGAGAAGAAGTTATGCTGTTAAGTGCCCCTTATGCAGCGGGTACACCACAGAAATCTTGGGGGAGAAGCTGGAATCAGTTTGGTGGCAGGCATGACAAGGGACAGGCTGAGGCTCGAGCTGGGGAGGGGACTCCAGGTGTGGCAGCAGGGCAGGGGCTCCCGCAGTGACCTTATGTTCAGTGCCCCCCATTTGCCAGGAGAATGCAACTTTCCCTTCCTGCAGGATGCAATAAGGCAGGCTTCCCCTGAAACCTTGTGAGAGAGATTGAAGAGCTCCTCTAGGAGACCTTTAAGGAGATGTGCAGGGAAGCTGTTCCAGTGGGATCCTGCTGTAAGGGCACAGTGACAGCCGTAGACCACATCCACAGATCACGTCCTTCTCACAAGTGTTCTGGAGATGCTTGCCATATTCCAGCCCAGCAGTAAGATGACCTGGGAGGAAGGGATTATCTCCAAAGTTATTAAAGGTCCTAGCTGTTGGTGACACTGGTTGTCCCAGTTGCCTGCTGACCATTCTCATCCTCTTCCTCCACACTAAGCTGCTTCCTGAGACTGACAGAGGAGTGTCTTGTGAGGAACCCATGAACTGACTAGGGAAGCTGGTTGGGATCCCCCCTAGGATCCCATGCAACTGCTCATAGAAGTTGCATGTTTGCAGCAATGATCTCAACCATCCATTTGCCTCCTTTGTCTTCTGGTACATCTGACTGAGCTCCATTATTTTCATGCCGCAATGCTGGACATCCCTGGCATATACTTTTCCTCCATGCCCTTTTGATCTTGGCATATATATTTCTTTTGCTTGTTCATTGAGAGAATAATTCCTCTCCCCACACTGCAGTGAGATCCAGGATCTCCTGCATGCACATTGCTGGCGCTCGTTTGCAACCCAGGACATTCATGATCAGGTGTACTTCTGTGTCAGGTCCACTTGCTATGCTGGCCACACAGGAAATGAAATTCAAATTTTTGCAGGGCTTTTCCTATGCACCTGGAGAGCAGCAGAATTGAAAGTCCTAGCCAGAGGGGTCACAGCAGGGCACTGTGGGACACCTCCTAGAGGCCAAGAACTTCAAATTTCACAGTGCTTCATCTGCACTATGTTAAAATCGGTCATGCAATGGGAATTTAGCATAACTCCTCCTGAAAAGCAAGAGTTCCAAAATCAACATTAATGACCCTTAAATGTGATGGAATGGGCTTGGTGGTATGGACTCATTGTTTAGAACGGGGCTTCTCAACATGCGGCCCATGGGCTGCATATGGCCTGTGGCCCATGGTGCAGTTTGGGTTTATGTGGGGCTCAACACGTGGCCTGTGGGTGGGATCCTCTGAACATGGCCTCCATAGGGAACACGCTCCACAGCAGTGAGGCATCTCCCAGGCAGGGTGAGCGCTGAAAGATGCAAGTGGATGGGCTGGCTTGAACAGACGAGTACAGGGTGTCAGCGTTTCTAGCCCCCAGGGAGGAGGTGCCAGAAGCACTGGGGCATTTTGGGAAATGCTGGCTGCTTAGCCTTGTGGGCAGAGTCTGAGTGGTGCTGACTGGCTCACACTGGCCATGTTTGGGTCCGGCACTGTGGTTTAAGGCTTAATCTTTGTATTCATGCCCGTCAGTGTGAAAGAAACTATTTGCATATATTTGCATATATATATTTGCATGTATATGCAACCACACTTAAGTTGCAGCCCTTGGCATGTGCTGTGAGTATCACTGTGGCCCCCGGGGCTTCCAAAGTTGAATAGCCCTGGTTTAGAAAATCAACCTAATGAGGCTAACTTTGACCTAAATTCCCAGTGTAGACCAGCCCTGAAAGCGGATATGAGAAGAGCTTTCCCATACCCTAGAATTTTAAAATGTTTAGAATCCTACTCTAGAAGAAGAAACATAGTTGTGTTATCTTTACAATAAATAATTTTCAATACCAAATGATGAACCATGAAGAAGAAAGCTATGAGGAATGAGCCTCAGCTATAACAGTCAGTCCTTGAATTTCTTCTGTTTATAAAACAATCTCATCTGAGAGGTTTCAGAATTTGGGGATTCAAAATTAATATCACACCAAGAAACAAAGACAAAGAGTTTGTGGATGGGGATAAAAAGAAAGGCTGATCTAAACTACTCCTTGTTTATTTATATCTGGTACAACTTATAGTTTAGCAAAGACTTTTTTATTTTACATGGGAACATATTAGAGCATGCCTATTACATATTAGAGCATGCAATAGGCACCAACATAAGAACTTGGAAAAATATGTATTTCTTAGCTTGTTGGCATGGGTTTTTAGAAAATCTGTGAACCCAAATCAAAGACCTTTTTGTACTCAGTTTATTTTTTCCCTCACATATGAGAAGTTTTGAAGCCCATGAGTAGCTGTGTCTCTGGCTGTGAGAGAGAAAGATGAAGTTTAACATTACTGTGTATGTATATGTAAATACAATAAAACCTGCTCTATCTGGAACTTAAGCACCTGGAAAACTGTAGAAACCAGCAAATTTCTGATGCTGGGAAAAGCAAAACAAAACAAAATGAAAAAAGGAAACTGGCCCTTTAAGTGCTGGGCTGCTCCTCAGAGGAGCATGCAGCACATACCTGGGGAAGGGGTGAACAGCAGTCCGAAGCAAGCAGCAAGCATCTTGACTCCCCTGCGGCTCTGCCCCCACACTCTGGAAGGCCACCCTGCCATCTCTGCTTCTTGCCCCCCGGCTTCCACCCCTACCACCAGGCCACCTCCCCTCAACAGCTCGTGGCCCCCCCCAGCAGGCCACATCCTAGCCCCCACACAGTTCCTGTGCCCCACTCCTGTAGCCCCGTTCTCCCTCAGATAACCAGAATTTTTGGGTTACCGGCACGCCCTAATCCCCGGACGAGCTGGATAACACAGGTTTTACTGTATCTCTCCTCTATCACACCTACAAGGACCACTAAAACCACTTTATTTGTAAGTTATTTATTTCTCTCAGGGTACGTCTATACTACAGCATTAATTCGAGTTAACTTAATTCGAAATAATTAATTCGAATTAAGATAATTCAAATTAATGCATCTACACACAAAACCTATTTTGAAATAGAGGTTTGCTATCGAAATAGCATGTCCACACTGAGTGGACCCTGAATCGAAGTTAAAGCTGGCCAGAACCAGTGCTGGCAGGGCATCAGGTTAGGACTTAGTGTGTGGGGATGCTGCTTGAGGCTAACTGAGCTCCGTGCTTAAAGGGACCCTTCCCCCACACCGGACAGACAGTTCTCAGGGTTCCCCGCTTGCTTGTCTACCTCGATGAGGGACAGCAAAGCTGTCCTGTCCTTGAGTGCCCTGAGTGCCCGCACTCGGGACACCACAACACTTGGCCACATGGAGCCAGAGCTGCCCCTGGGCATCCCAGTGCATCTCGTGGGGTTGTTGCCATCAGCCTGGCTGCACTTACTGCAGGCTGCCATCTG
>JANRFK010004893.1:11860120-11872261 GCA_030068395.1 Apalone spinifera | reverse complement strand
GGCAAGGAAAAGACGGCACAGAAAGCCTTCCAGTTAGTGGCAATACATTTTCTCTGAAAAAACAAGGCAGACAACTACAGGTTATTGGTGGAAAACCTCCTCAAGGCATACAAAAGACATGGTTGCAACATGTCACTAAAGATACATTTTTTGCACTCTCATCTACATTTTTTTCCACCGAACTGCGGAGCAGTGAGCGACGAGCATGGCGAGCGATTTCACCAGGACATTGCAACAATGGAGAAACGCTATCAAGGCAAATGGAGCCCATCAATACTTGCAGACTATTGCTGGACGGTGACAAGAGATGCTCCATTTAATGAATACAAGAGACAAGCCAAGAAGCGCCGAGTAGACACTTTTGCTGATTTTTAAAGTGTTACATAAACAGGACAGGTGAAATATTATCATGTAAAGCAACCATAAACACATGAAAAGACCTAGGTTTACAATTTATGATTAAAACTCTACTATCTATACAATATACATAGAGGTAAAATGTACAAACTTAAATATCTTGGAAACAGTAGCCAATCAGTTGTTTTAATTGTCATATTTGAATTCAGCACATCAAAATACATAACAAATAGCACATTTTATCTCTGAAGCAGACGAGTTCCAAAAAATTGTAGACCAGTGTAAGGGTCCAATGTCATATTAAAAGTCTGTGACAGACGAGCCATTTAGAAAGCCCCAAAACCTCACATTTCTAGCAGTGGGGAATACAGGGACTTGGCAGGGAAGCTGTACCTGACCCTGACACAGTGCAAAGGCTGGGCCTGACCTAGAAACAACCATGGTCCTGCTGATCTGTGTCAGGCAAACCAGGAGTAGCTGCGCAGGCTTAGCCCAGCGTGATCCACAAGTGTCAGAATGGGAGCTGTTGGGTTCTGAGTGCTTCTGAAAAATCTGGGCCATGCCTGAGGTGTTGGCACTCAAAAATCTGGCTGTGAGCTCCTTTGTATATCTGGCCCTACAAAAGCAAAATATCGCAGAATATACAAGGCCTTTCTTTGTAGAGAAGAATAAAACACCAAATCAGTGTTTATTTTAAAATTGGTGTACTAAAAACTTTCAGAAGACTGAGGTCTGGCATACTGACTTTCAGTCCAAAGGGTACTATTCTTCTTTTGATGCTTATTTTTTATTCTGATTGCTCTTTTATGTGCATACTTCAAAAGGGAGTATAAAAAGTTTTGAGCTTATTGGTGCTCCTACCAAAGAAGAATAGCTAGAGGGTATTTCTGGAATCTTGGGATCCCTACCAGTCATTTTAAAAGTAAGAACAATTATTCAAAGACAGAAGATTTGTTTTTGGTGGGTTTTTGTTGTTGCAAAGTTGATGATAATTTTGTTGAGCTTTACCTATTTTCCCTAAACCTGAAAACAGGGAAGTCATCTGGAGACCTTTCAAGCCTTTCATAGAGTTATCCATCAATCTGCATTTTACTGAATTGTCAGTCTCAAAATGCATGAGTAAACTTTCCAAGAACAGAAGTTAATGGATCTTGACAAGGAAATATTTTTTGTTGTAAAATTATGAGAGATGCCTTCAGGGCTGTTAGTGAGACATATACAACTTTTATCAGAAACTTGCCTCTTTTCCCATCTAATAAAGAAGGAGCTGTGCATGTTACTGGCCTTCGATTCAGTGGTCCTTTAATCTACACATTTATCCATGACTGAGCTCAGCTTGGGAATAAGACCGAATGATTAGACGTTCATGTTGGAAAAAACAAATAAATTTTTAAACAACAAAAGTAATTAAACAATGGAACAGTTTATCTAGAAAAGTATTATAGCCATCATCAGAGTCTTTAAACTGAGATTGGATGCCTTTTTAAAAGCTATATTTTAGTTCAGTCACAATTTGTTGGCCTTAATAGTGTTCACTTATATAGAAGTGCGGTATAATTCCTTCCAGCACAGGAAATACTGAGTAAAACATTATGCTGGGAGACCAACCTAGGTTATCACAGTTGTCCCTTCTAGCCTTAGGCTATTAAATCTCGGTAAGATAAGACATTTTCTTTGGTTAAAAAGAAAGGCTACACCTTTGAAAGACGATGCTTTGCATAGAGTAAAGAACTAGGAGTCAGTTCTGTTTCCTGCATCTCTGACACTGACCTAAGAGGGTGAAATTTAATTGCTTGTGATATATAGGAGGTCACACTAGGTAACTTAGTGGCTCCTTCTTCCTTAAAATCTATGAACCTATGACTAACTGAACCCAAAAGAAGTTACTCTCCTTTTGCAGTAACGATGGTTCTTTGAGGTGTGTGTCCCCATGGGTGCTCCACCATGGGTATTGGGCTCATCCCGGCGCTGCAGTTCGGAGATGTTTTAGCTGTTGTTCACTGAACCGTGCATGCGCGGCAGCCATCTTATGGCTTTTCGTGCAGTTTCTGGTCGCACAGTCTGGTCCCACCAGTTCCTCCTGATCGTCAAGTTCTGCAAGACAAAACAAGAGACTCCGAAGAGGGGAGGAGGGCGGGTCGTGGAGCATCCACGGGGACACACACCTCGAAGAACCATCATTACTGCACAAGGTGAGTAACTTCTTCTTCTTCAGGTAGTGTTCCCATGGGTGATTCCACAGCAATAGCCGACCTAAGGAGGAGGGCTGGAGTCAGTGTAGTGCTGCCAAAGAGAGGACGGCATTGGCTACTGCTGTGTCGGAGGCGATGACTCTGGAAAGCACATAATGGTTTGTGAACTTAAGTTCAGAAGACCACGTTGCCATCCAGCAAATGTCCCTCATTGGGACCCCTTTAAGGAAGGCTGTTGACGATGCTACTGCTCTGGTGGAATGGGCCCTGATCATATGGGGTAGTGTGACATTTCTCATTTGGTAGCATTTGGTGAGGCATGACACAATTATCTTAGATATTCGCTGAGATGATAACGGACGTCATCTAATGAGATGAACAGATGGTTTCTTTTCCGTATTTTCCGAGTTATTTCTATATAGAATGCCAGTGCTCTATGGACATCTAGTGAATGGAGTCTAGCATGGTGTTCAGATGTGTGTGGTCTAGGGTAGAACACAGGTAAAACGATAGGTTCATTTATATGGAAGCTGGAGTTGACTTTGGGTAAGAACATTGGTTGTGGCCATAAGATGACTGCCTGTGCCATGAAAACTGTATAAAGAGGTGATGCCTACAAGGCTGCCAGTTTGCCTACTCTGCGTGCAGATGAGATTGCCAGCAGGAACACAACCTTCATGGTGAGAGAGTTAAAATCAGACGTGGACAATGGTTCGAAAGGTGGTCGCATGAGTGTATCTAGAACCAATTTGAGGTTCCAAGGATCTGGGGGTTGTTTGTGCTCGGGGAACAGGTTGTTTAGGCCTTTGAGGAATCTTTTTGTAATTGGATGCGAGACAATGATATAGCCCTCGACCGGCTGTCTAAAAGCTGTGATGGCCGCTAAGTGGACCTTCATGGATGATAGGAAAAGCACACTATGTCTGAGGTGTAAAATGTATTCTAGAATGGAGTATAACGGCACTCCATGAGGGTCCATGCCTTTGTGTGCACACCATTCGGTGAACTTTTTCCATTTATGCAGGTAATATTTTGGATTGAGGTTTTTCTGCTATGTAAGAGCACATGGTCGACCACTACTGAACCCCCTAATCCTTCTTGTTGGCAGGTGCCAGGAACCAAGCGGATAGGGTGAGGTGATCCAGTTGTGGATGAAGTAGTTTCTCCTGTTCCTGTGTCAGAAGATTGGGCTGACTGGGAAGGCAATATGGGGGATGAGACAACATATGGAGGAGGTAAGGGAACCATGCCTGGCATGGACAGAATGGTGCTACTGTCTGCACATTCTGGATTAATGTTGCTCTGTCCGCTTTAGCTTTCTCTAGGACTTTGTGTAATAGGGGGATGGGTGGAAATGCATACAGCAGTTGTCGACCCCAGTGGAGAAGGAAGGCATCACCCTTCAATGCTCAGCCTATGCCCGCTCTGGAGCAGTAGTGATCACATTTCACATTGTACTGCGTGGTGAAGAGGTCATAGTTGGGTGACCCCAGAGTTGGAATATGTTCTCTAAAACCTCGGGATGTAGCTCCCATTTGTGCTCCTGTGCAAAATGTTGGCTGAGCGTGTCTGCTGTGGTGTTGTCGTCCCCCAGGAGATGCGCTGTGGTAATTATGATGTTGTGTCGTATACACCAATTCCAGAGATGCATGGCTTCTCTGCACAGAGTACAGGAGTGGGCGCCGCTCTGTTTGTTTATATAATAGACTGTTGTCATATTGTCTGTAAGAATTTGTACCCTCTGGTTGTGTATCCAGGGGAGAAAGTGGTTGCAAGCATTGTATACCGCTCGTAACTCAAGAAGATTTATGTGGCAGAGCAATTTTTGTGGCGACCAACGGCTCTGTGCTTTTATGTCCTGCATGTGGGCTCCCCAGCCAAGCAGGAAGGCATCTGTTTTAACCTGGATGGTAGGCTAGGGGGTGTGGAATGGGCTAGTCATTAACATGTTGTGGGAAATTGTCCACCATTTCAGAGATTGCCTGACTGCATTTGGTACGGTAACCATTCTGTGCACATCACATTTGTGAGGTGTGTATACAGTCGATATCGATTGTTGCAGGCATCTGAAATATAGGTGTGCATGCGCGACGACATAAGTCGAGGCTGCTATAAGTCGTGGCTGCCATATGCCCCATCAGTTGCAGGCAGGTGAGCACCGGAACTGTGGGACTGGTAGTAAGGACCTGAACAAGATCTTGGATCATGCTGAGTCTGGTGTCAGGAAGGTAGGCACGTGCCATCACAGAATCGAGATGAGCACCTATAAAATCTATAGTCTGTTGAGGGATGAGGGTCAATTTCTGGATATTGATTATCAGGCCTAGGTTGTCGAAAAGTAGTCGTGTCGTGGAGACCGCGATCGAGGCCTCGTCGAAGGACCGGGCCCTGAGGAAGCAGTTGTCCAGGTAAGGGAAGATTATGATTCCTAGGTGGTGCAGGAAGGCCGCCACTACAGCAAGTGTCTTGGAAAACACCCTTGGTGCTGACGAAAGACCGAACGGCAGTACTTTGTATTGGTAGTGTTCAGAGCCTGTCAAAAAGCGAAGAAAACGCCTGTGGGAGGGGTGGACTGTGATGTGAAAGTAAGCATTTTGCAAATCGAGGGATGCAAATCAGTCTTCTTGCTGCAACGCTGGTATGATGATGGTGAGAGTAACCATCTTGAACCATTACCTCCGCATGTACTGGTTGAGACTGCGGAGGTCCAGTATGGGTCTCTAGCCACTGCACTTTTTCTGTGTCAGAAAATAGCGGGAGTAATACCATCTCCCCTGAAAAGGTATGGGCACCCTCTCTATAGCTCCAATACTGAGGAGATGATCCACTTTTTGCTTGAGGAGGAGCTCGTGAGATGGATCTCTGAAAAGGGACGGGGGGGGGGGGGGGGGGAAGAGGTGGTAGGAGGACGGGATGTGAAGGAGATTACATAGCCTGTTGTTATGAGCTGCATGACCCATTTGTCCATTGTTATTGCGGCCCAATTATTGGAAGGGACGCAGAAGGTGGTGAAAGAGTGTGGTTTCGGCATTCGCAGCAGAAAGAATTGGAATAGTTTGCAAACCCTCGAGAAACAAGTCAAACTTGCTGTTTCGATTGTGGTTGAGTTGTAGGTCTGGGAGCCTGTGGACATCGTCTTAGAGGACATTGCTAAGGACGTTGCTGTTCATATTGTCATGGCTGTGCATAGGTGGGCGATCTCTGTCTCTGATAGGATGTATACTTTTTGCACTGATATGGCAGCGTATACATACCTAAGGTTCTCAAGGTGGTACGTGAGTCCTTGCCAGAATGGAGAAGTTGGTCTGTTTTCTCCACAAACAAGCCTTGCATGTCAAAGGGCAAGTCCTCCACCTTAGACTGAAGTTCCCTGGGGACCGCTGACATATGGAGCCACGAGGCCCTGCGCATAATGACGGATGTTGCTGTCGTTCTAGCTGCAGCGTCTGCCATGTCAAGGGCTATGTTGAGCGCTGAATGGGAAGCCGTATAGCCCTCCTGGATAATGTCCTTGAACAGCTGGTGTTTTTGTGTCCAGCAGGTGTTCCAGTAGCTGGACTAACTTCACGTAATTATCAAAGTTATGGTTAGCCAAAAGTGCGGAGTAGTTGGCCATTCGAAGAATGGAGGTGGCCAAAGAGTAAACTTTTCGCCAGAGCAGGTCAAGTGTTTGTTATGCTTGTCCCCAGTCTTTGCCTTGTACTGGGGGGCTTTTGCGCATTGTCGCACTGCATCAACGACCAACGAGTTGGTCGGGGATGGGTGAATAGGTACTCCATCTGCGTGGCCGGGACGTAATATTTCTTATTGGCTTTTCATTCATTGGTGGGGCCGTGACAGGCATCTGCCAGATGGTGTTGGCAATCTCAAATATAGTCTTATCCAGAGGCAGTGCGACTTTGGAGGCATGGGAAGAAGGATGTAGATTGCGCAACAGATGGTGTTGTTTCTGTTGGACTTCTGTGACACATGTTCTGTGTGTCTGCTACCCAGCAAAAAAGGTCTTGGAACTCCTTGAGCTCATCGGAAGGTGACGTATCTCCGGTGAGGATGGCGTCATCCAGAGAAGAGGAAGCCATGTCTGTGGGAGAGGATTGCTGTGGTGCCTCTACCTCCAAGATCTGTCGTAGTTCAATGATGGGCTGTTCCACAGAAGGTAAGTCGCCGGACAGAGTCGGTGATCTGGCTGCTGCTGGAGTGGAGGATCTACTCCTGCCGTGAGTGAACCGTGATGGAGCTGATGATGGTGAAGAACGGATCAATTGGGAATAACGGTCTCGATGGTCGTGATGTGCATGCCAGCGGTCATCATGCCGAGAGTGCCTGTAGTCCCTGTACCTGGAACCTCGAGAATAGGAGGGGGTCTTTGGTGATCTGGATCTGCGGTAAGAGCAGCAGGGAGATGGTGATTGATAATACCTATGGTAACGGTGTCTTGATGGGGGGAGGGGGGAGAAGACACTGTGTCTCGGTTGCTGGTGATGTCGAGGTGGAGACAGCGGCTCCAGGGAGAAAGCCATTGGTTTGGGGCTTACTGGCGGCTGTCTCCTTGTGGAGGAGGGAGATGCCTGCATCAGGGGTGTGGGTGGAGTTTCACTCGTGGAGATTCTCTGGGAATATGATGGAGTTGGAGAGCGTCTCAGTGGTATTCCCTTGCCACGTGTGATGGTGCTGCATGAAGATGTGGTCGGGATGTTGGTGCTGATGGCGTTGTTTGTGCTGATGTCAGTGCACGTTCTGGCAGCGGGGCCATCAGTGCCTGTACAGCGGTCCCGTGCTGCGCTGTTGATTTGTCCAGTGCTGGCCTTGGTGCCGAGGGGCTGGGAACCGGGTGTGCTGTTCTCATTGGTGCCGAAGATGGTGTCGGGAGGTCAGGGGCCGGAGGTTCTGGGGTTGGCTGTGGCCAGGGGTGGCCTGTGAGTATAGGCCGACTTGGCCGTTGCCTAGGGCGCCGCCTTCAACAGGGCTCCCAATGATAACGTCACGCCATTGACGGCCATGAAAGCGGGGGCGCCGATTGTGTGTTCCACCTGGGGCACCAACTGCAGCAGCCCGCCTCGGGCCACCCCTGGCCGTGCAGTGCTGGGGTTGGCTTTGGTGTCAGCTTCGGTCCCAGTGCTATGTGCACTGTTGAGCTCTGTGCCGATATACTTCACACCAGCTTCTCTTTGTGCTGCTTTTGAGCTGCCGCTTTGCGAGACGTGCCCAGCTTGTCCTCGGAGCTCACCCTCATCGCTGGCAAGGAGTGAGATGGGGAGCAACTTCTTCGAGAGCTTGTCGCCACAGAGGAGGGCTGATGAGATGTGGCTGGCGGGGATGGCGGTTGTTCCTCAGCTCTTGTCTGCGGCCAGAGCATCTTATCAAATAGGAGCATTTTGAGATGCATTTCGCAGTCGCGCCGCTCTCTTGCTCTCAGCCTTGAACAGTGCTGACATTTTTAGGGAATATGGCCTTCCCCAAGGCACTTTATGCAGGAAGAGTGCCTGTCTGATGTGGGCATAGAGTCCTGGCATATCAGACACTTTTTGAAGCCCATTGACCATGGTTGAAGAACAAGAAATAATCTTTTTTTAAAACTTACTAACTAACTAACAACTAGAGAACGATAAGAAACTAATTAACTAATGAACTATCTAACTATGTACAAAACTCTCCTCTCTCTCAGTCCTGACAGGATCGTCGCGAGAGGGAGCTATCTCTCCATCTACGCCCAAAGATGGTCAGAAGGAACTGGAGGGGCTGGATCGCACAACCAGAAACAGCGTGAAAAGCTGGAAGATGGCCGCCATGCATGTGCGGTCTGGCGAACAACAGCTAAAACATCTCCAAACTGCGGTGCCAGGGCAAGCCTGACACCCATAGTGGAGCACCCCTGGGGACACTACCCGAAGAAGAAATGTTAATTCATTTGCCCAAAGCCACAGTTTCCTCACCTGTAAAGTGGGGATAGTTGAACAATGACCAAACATATTATTTAGCCTAATACTGCTGTGATTGCTGGTAGTGAAAGCTAAATTCTGTTACTAAACCATAATACTCACATTTAGAGAGTCTTGTGATGAAAGGAATCATTAATTTTGAAAGAAACATGGTTACCATGGTTTAAAAAAAAAAAAAAAAGAGGATGACATCCATTCCTGGCCTCAGTGAAGTCACAGGAAAAATTATTCTAGTTTCAGTAGGATCAGGATTTCATTCAATGTAGGATTTCATTCAGTAGGATCAGGATTTCAAGATGAACAACCACATTTTTATATTAAGCATAATGCTACATTTGGGACAAATAATTTTAAGAGTTATGATAAACCATGAATATCTCTGTGAAATATTATAATGTTTTCACTGTTTAAAGGGTTTTCAGTCTTGGGTTCCAAACCCCCCACTATCCCTCCTATGATGCCAAATAAAATGGTGGTTTCCAGAGTGGGAGTGAGGAGGAATGTCAGAGTATAGGAACTGAGAACCACGGATCCATTTTTTTTTTTTTTACTTTTTTGAGGAATGGACTCGGACTCGTATGCCCCATGGAAGATTATACAAAGAAAGGGAGATGAAGAAAAACAGAGACATGGCCACCAGGTTACTGGGGCTGCACAGAAGCAGTCATGGAAATGAGAGAGAGGACATGAAAGGACTGGGTAGTAGAGAGGAGTGGCAAGAGCAAAAGGGAGTTGATGTTCCTCCCCAGATCGTAGGCAAAAGTATGGGTCCACCCACTGCTATGGATTGCTGCTAGGGCAATGCAATTTAGGGTTGCAGTAGGATTCTGGACTGTTTGCCCGATCGCCCTCTCCTACAGGAAAATCCACGAGAGCGAGATCAAGAGGAAGCCACCGTCACCAGACTTCTCCCCACGTATGGATCCCAGAGAGCCATTGGAAGGACAGGAGAAAGCTCACCATACTTGCTTCATGACACCTATGTATTATTTCAGTGGAGACCAGCTGCTATATCTTTATCAGCCAGCAGCTGCTTCTGTGACCCACCTAAAACCGGGACTGCACAGATGGTGCCCTCCCAGGCTGCTTTCTGCACCATATTCTGATGGGGGCAGAGAAGTAGAAACCCCAACCCAGACAAAAGCCCACTGAGAGACCCACAGGAAAAAAACTCATGTAAATAAGTGATTTAAACAAAAAATATGTAAAGCCCTAAAAACAACACACACAAACAACAACAAAACCCCAAAACACTAATTCATTCTAGCAGTTTAGAGTCCCCATTCAAACTATTTCTCCCCCCCTCCTCCGTTCAAACAGAATATAAATTCATCTGTACTTATACAGAGTTAGTTGTCTGGTTTGTAATATTTAGGCACTACCTCGCTATTAAAATACCATTTCTAGGTTTCTCAATAACATATTGTCTCTGGTTAAATAAGGCTAGTTTATTTAAGTGACTCTTTCCTTCTTTACTCATGAGGACAGCTTTGGTCAAATCAGGAAAGGCAAAAGTTCTTCATTAAAAAAGGTAACTCAGCGTAATTAAAATCATACCATGAAAACATTTCTCAGAAAAGCACATTTCCATTGTGTGCTGGATCACTCATTTTTCATTGGCAAGATGGAGCTATCTTTCAGCAATCACATATGGTCAATTCTCTCCTTTTAATATTGTTTCTTTATCAATTGTACCTAGAAGTTTTTTTAATACAGATAATTGAATTTCAGTTAATTTTCCATCTGGTGTTCCAGATTGGTTATTCATACTGCCGATGTAAGACTGGTGTTATTCACTTATACTACCACTGTATTGTATTTATTGCTACATATGTAACAGAATGCAACATTTAAAAAAGCATCTCATTTGAGCACAATGAATGCAGTATCCACCATGAGAGACACCTTGCCCCAGCACTTGACTAGCTTACCTCTTTACATAGAGCTATAATTCATATGCAAATTTGACACCCTACACTAAGATTTTAACAGACACATTGAGTGGTTCTCTCATTATAGCCAGGTACACTCTCCTTCCTATCACTGTTGGAGATGAGCCATATCCACTCTGATTTAATTAGCACTGATGTCACACTGCCTTTTCTGTATTCTTTTTATTTCCTTTCTTCTCCAGCATTTGAGGAAGTGAGTTTTAGCTCATGAAAGCTTATGCCCTAATGTTCTATGCCATCGGACTCCTTGTTGTTTTTACTTAGACTTCATTTCACTTTAAGATTTAAAACTTTGTGTTCTTTAATTTTATTATGTCAAACATCCCTTAATAAGAAAAATATGAAGGTGTTAGAGTACATCCTTTGACATTCATGGGTTAACTTATGTAACCCATTTTTTGTATTTATATAGTTTTGTATTTATATAGTTACTCCTAATAACGAGACTGAACTACAGCCTGATCCATCTGTATGCATATGCCCTCAGTAACTGCCATGCCAAATGTGAATCAGGCTAACTGATCTAGACTGTCGATTCTAGTACCATAAGGGCCTGGGTGGGCTACTCTGAACATAAGACTCGTATAATATTCAGAGGGCAGAATACTAAGGCCACATCTCCACTTGCTGTGCTGGAAATCGATCTTCTGGCATTCTATTTAGAGGGTCTAGTAAAAACTCACTAAACTGAATGTTGAAGGTGCCCTTGGTCAGAGCAGGTATCATCAGGAGCCTTTGCTCCCATCAACCTCCCACTGTGAAGACGGTGCTAAGCTTGGCTTAAGGTATGCCAGCTCCAACTACATGATTTACGTAACTGGAGTTGCACACCTTCTGGGTCTAGTATAGACCTGGCCTTAAGAAGCTCATGAAATTATGCATAAAGCTATGCAGGACAGCATATGGAGCTTCTGAGGAAAGGGGTGGGGATAGAAACAAAGAGGGGAACATGAGGAAGTCAGTTTGTTTTACACTAAATTAAAATGGGAGGGCATGCTAATAGTTTTCAAGTACATCCCAAGGATGAAGGAAAATATTATTCTCCTGAGCCTCTGGGGAGAGGACAGGAAGCAATGGGCTTAAATTGTATCAAAGTTGATTCAGGTTGGACATTAGGAAAACCTTCCTTTGAATCAGGTTGGTTAAGCACTGTAATCAATTTCCTATGGAGGTTGTGGAATCTCCATCTTTGGAGATTTATCAGAGCAGGTTAGACAAACACCTGCCAGGGACAGTCTAGATCTGTGGTGTCCAACCAATTCTGAAGCAGTAGCCTCTATAGTGCCTACTGCTATAGTGAACTAGCTACACTCAACCAGCCAAATAAGCCATATGTGGTTAGCATGTTGGACACCACAGATCTAGATCATACTTATTCCTGCTATTAGTGAAGAGGGGTAGAATAGAGGATTTCTTGATGTTCCTTTCGGTCCTAGGATTAGAGACAGGTATGCACCCAAACTATTTCCCATCATATTGTGTAATTATCAAATATATAGTACTACAGTAAATGAAACAATGAAGTCACAGTAATGTAGCTGTTTTGGTTAATGATGGTCCCTGAACCATTGAAGTCTGAATTCTGCTGCACCAATATAACCCCTGTTGCCTGATCTAAGATTATGTGTTAATTTCTAATTACCATCTTGTCAGCCGACAGTCAGGGCAGTGAGTGTGTGTGTGTGTGTGTGTGTCACCCAA
>JANRFK010004893.1:11836785-11847666 GCA_030068395.1 Apalone spinifera | reverse complement strand
TATATGAATTTTGTACATGGTTATGGGCCAGCTCCACCCCTGGAATGGTGGGGCCTATGGTAGGTAGGGTGTGGCTGTGGACTAGCCTCCCAGAGTTGTCTAGGTCTGGAGGCTTTGAATTAAAAGCACAGCAAAAGGTCCATAGCTCCTGGCCCTGCCACCACTGCACTGCCTTGCAGCCGCCTGGGATTGCTGCAGCCATTTAAAGGGTTCACGACTCTGTCTCTGCTAGGGTAGCACTGTGATCGGGAACCATAAGTAACTTAAATAGGATCCTGTTGCCTGAGCCACCTCCTAGAAATTTGGCACTGGCAGCAGGATATAAATAAAAAGTGGCCAGATGCAGTCCGTGGGCTGGATCAAAAGTGTTAGTTGGGCCGGATTCAGGCCCTGGCCCACATCTTGCTCAGCCCTGTTCTGTAGATTGAAAAACAGCTGAGTCAGAAGATCTGGGTCCTAGACCGTTGGATGAAATCCCAGTCCCAATGAATTCAACGGGAGTTTTGTCACTAGCTTGAGAAGTGGGGGCAGGATTTCACTGCAGGGCTTTCCAGTGAAAATTCCTTGTTCACCGACAGACAGCTATGGACTGTCAGCTTAAGTGTTTGTTGTTTTCAACTGCTAGGGATAGTTAAAAGCAGTGACATTGCATGCTGTGCATGAAAAGGATTACGCATATGCACTCCAGTGTGGCATGCATGTAATATACTGTGTCTGTGGGACAGACAGAGAAACAAAGATGCACATGATATTGTGTAAGTCCTAGAGTTAGTATAGACTTTTTCAATTGTCTGTAAGCTTCGGTTCTTTTCAGTTACCATAGCAACAGGGAATATGCATTGAGATATGAGTAATCCTGCATTAGTATGATTTTGATCAGCTCTTTGTATTGAAATTAATATTAAATTGGAAGTCAATAATAAATGAAAATATCTCTGTAAAAAGATGGAGAATGTTAACAGGATGTATGGCAGAAAGAATCAAACAATTTAGTAGTCAACCAGTTCTATCCAAGAACAATACAAAAAAGGAGAAAAGCAGCTGCTTTTCATAAACACTAGAGAAAATAACAGAAGCATTTCTAGTGTGGAATGAGTCACCTAAACAGCATGCACAATTGTATGGAGAAAAGGCGGCTAAATACTACATATTTAGGCCATCATTCATAGTCTTTAATTAGATGATGTTTAATGTTTCACTTGCCAAAGACCCACTTACTGGAAGTGACATCTTGAGATTTAAAAAAATTCTTTCAGCATCGTCTCATCATAGGAAGACTATGACAAGTTACTTGGGGAGTGGGAGTGAGAAGGGAGAGGAGAGTTACTATGGAAATACGGGAGGGATTATTCAACAAATATTGTACTGCATTTACCCAGTTTGAGAAAATCTCCCCCGGTTTATTTAGTGCTAAAAGAAACTGTGAAAAAAATATAAAATTAAAAGGAAAAGGTGTCCTGACTTTTTCTTAAAAATTGGAAAATTGTTCCGTATTTTCTGTATACACCCATCAGTACTGATTGGTCCTGCTGCAGGCTGGATCCCTGCTCACCAGCCATCTGCCCACCGGGATGAGTGGGGGGAGTTCCAGGGGCCAGTAATGGGGATTGGTGTGCAAAGCCAGTAGTGGGGTGAAAACGCAGTGCATGAGGCCAGCTGCTCACTTCGCTGGTCAATCAGCACAGTCACTGCTACATACCAGCTCTCAGCCAGCAGGGCCTTGCCCCATGTCCTGTTTCTAACTGACAGTGGTTGGTAAGTGTAGACAGGTGCCAGTGTGAGTGTTACACGTCACACTCTGCTGCCAACACATTGTGCTTCCCCTCTCATTGCCCTCTCCCTGCTTTCTTGCTTTGCCCCTCAAAATGTCCCTCAAAATGTTCCCTTCTCCCCAGCCCTGCTACTGCTACTGCTGCTATATAGTTCCCACCCCTGGCAGGGCACATCCCACTCCCAATGCTGCATGGAGAACCAGCCCCTGCGTGGAGCACTGAGCTCACCAACAGCCTGGCTGTCAGACTCCTCCCTTCCCCCGCTGCCTCTGGTGGGGCCAGTGCCTTGGGAAAAACTTCTGGCTTAGGGCACTGTCCAGGAATAGCAAAGCCCTGCACAGCACTGGCACAAGGAAACATCTTTGCCCCTTTGGTAAGCTCTGGTGTAGCAGGAGTGGGGGGAGCAATTTCCAACCTGTTCACACTCTGAAACTTCAGGCTCCATAGCAGTCCCCAGGGCCAAAGTCTCAGCACCTTCTTTACCCACCCCTATGACTAGGTTCTGCTCCATCCCTGAAAGTGCCTTCCTCTGCTGAGCCACCTCTCTGCCTGAGTTCCCTGAAGCACCTGCAGTCCTGGGTTGTGGTGCATAATGCATGCTTAGGGCATAACCTCTTCCTGCACATGCCTTTGCCAGGGGCCAGCAGCAATCTGGAGATCCTAGCTCCTTTTTAACCAGAAATGGACAAGCTGCTTCCAGTCCCATCAGAGGTGGCACGGGGGAAAAGAGGGAGCACACTCCCCATTATGGAAAAGGAGAAATAGAACAATTACTACATCAGTCCCTATTATTTGTTCTAATATGACCTAGATGGGATGCCAGATTTACAATCACAGAATCTAGGGCTGGAAGAGACCTCAGGAGATCATCTAACCCAATCCCCTACCCAAAGGAGGACCAACCCCAACTAAATCATCCCAGCCAGGGATTTGTCAAGCCTGGACTTAAAAACCTCTAGGGCTGGAGAGTCCATCACCTCCCTAGGAAACCCATTCCAGTGCCTCACCACCCTCCTAAAGAAATAGTTTTTCCTAATATCCAACCTAGACCTCCCCCACTGTAACATCAGACCATTGCTTCTCATTCTGTTATTTGTAACCCCTGAGAACAGCCTCTCTCCATCCTCTTTGGAACTTCCCTTCAGGAAGTTGAAGGCTGCTGTCAAATTTGCTTTCATTCTTCTCTTCTGTAGACTAAATAAGCCTGAATACCTCAGCCTCTCCTTGTAACTCATGTGCTCCAGCCCCCTAATCATTTTGGTTGCCCTCCGCTGGACTTTCTCCAATGCAACCACATCTTTTTTGTAGTGCAGAGCCCAGAATTGGACGCAGTACTCCAGCTGTGGCCTCACCAGTACCAAATCGAAACAAACCCAAATTACTTCTATAAATTTGCTGTCGATGCTCCTCCTAATGCACCCCAATATGCCATTAGCCTTACAGTGATGCTGTAAGATCACACACAACTCATAACCAGCTTCTCATCCACTGTAATCCCCAGGTCTTTTTTTCTGTCAAACTGCTGCTTAGCCAGTCGGTCCCCAGCCTGTAGCAGTGTTTGGGATTCTTCTGTCCCAAGTGCAGGACTCTACACTTGTCCTTGTTGAACCTCATCAGATTTCTTTTGGCCCAATCCTCAAATCTGTCTAGGTCAATTTTTCTCCCACATCCGTGCCCTGCAGCGTATCTACCTCTCCCCCTAGATTAGTGTCATTATCCCTCCTCTCCCACTGCTACTCTGCAGCTGGAAGCAGCTCCTATCCCTTCCTTCCTGCACAGTGCTGACACACTGCTGCCAACTACTTTGTGGCGAGAACCCTAGTAGATATTTGGGGAGGTAGCATATGACTCTGCATTCCTCCAGTCTCCATCTTGCCCAGGAAGGTGTTGTGTCAGGTACCAGGAAAAGAGGGTCCATCCTGGGAGCCCAGCCCAATGAAGAGGGCATAAAGTGTCAGGCAGGAAGTATTGGTTAGTCATTTACCCTCGCCCCCCCCCCCATATAAGGGAGGTGTATGGAGTGTACATGTGTCACCCCTCTTCAGTTGAACCCTGAAACTTTAAAGATATGAAGGTAAATAACAAAGTCTAACTACACAGGCATTCAATCAAATTAATGTTCATTTGAATGTCTATATGATTGTCTTCAAACTCACCTTAATACGAGTAATTTTACCAATTGACCCTTATTTAGCATAGGGAAATATAATCTCCCTAATTTAGATGTAAAATAAACATTTCTAAAGTGTCTAAGTGACTTAGGAATCCATGTCTTAATTTCAAAGGAGACTAAGGACCTGATTTTTGAAAGGTATGCAGTCACTTACAGACACAGAGAGGTGCTTTTGAAACCCCCATTAAGCATATAGGCCATACTCATTAAGAACGTGCATAAGACATTGCAGGGACAGGGCCCAAGTCACCACTTTATTTCTTACCAGTTCTTTGCTAGCTTACTGTATTTGAGACAGGCTATTCACTGAACATCTTCTCTGTGCCGATTTCTTTGTTACAATGCAGACATTTTTCTCAGTTATCTCATAGTAAATGAAGCTTCTGGCTGGGCTTTATTAGGTTTTCCACTATGCCTTGCCAAGCAATTTGAAACTCAAGTAACTATGTAAATGCATTAATCTCCTAAGGCAATTAGTGTAAAATCCAATGACTGTTAAATTATTGTAAATGAATTAGTTACTACGTAACATTTAATTTTCATAAGTACATTAATCTATTTACATAACATGGTAATATTTACAAAGAAATGCAAACTTTGTTTGACCCCCAATCCTACAGCTCTTGCACAATCAAAACTCAATTTTCTTCTAATGTATCCTTGTTGCTATGTAGAAAACTGCAGCACTGGTCCTTCAGGGATAGATTTCCTGGTGCTGAACACCCACAAGTAGGATCAGGTTTTCAAAAAGCTCAGCTTCCAGTAAGGGTCAGATTTTGAAATGTGCTCAGCAACCAGCACTTTCTGTTGTGACACTGATAGGCACATTTTCAAAAGAACCCAGCACAAACCAGTTCACATCAGCATGCACTGCACTAGTTAAACAACTTTGATTTTCTTTTTGGGCTGTTCATACTAAGGTTAAAGTTTAGATTTTCATTTCAGAACAACAACATATTGCATGGTTAATAGCAAATTATTCCCAACTGACGCTAAACCTTTTGCAGTTGAGAAAGTATAATTGGTAGCATCTGGTAAATTGTTTTCTAGGGCTTCAATCTACAATACTTGCACAAGGTTTGCTCAAGTCAATGGGAATTGCTTTTTCTCTGTTTACTGATTTCACTTATGCTGACATTAGGAAATTAGCATCAACTCAACCATGGTCAATGGAGTTAAAGCACTGAAAGTGAGAGTGTAATCAAACCCAAGAAAAGTTGTTCAGAGAAGCCTAGAAATAAAGGCAATTTGAGTCAAGTCCAAACATTTCAAGGATTTCTTATGCCCTGTGGCTCTTAAGCAGAAGAGAGCTAGAGTCTGTGGGACATCTCTTTGGTTGGTGTTAATCAACATAGCTCCACAGAAGTGCCAATTTACACCAGCTGAGGATTTGGACCAGCATGTTTAAACTATCAGGAAGCAAAACAAACTGAAGATGTACTCAGGATCTGTGACTGATAGGTCTGTTCATGCCCCTCAAGTGGTAAGGAAGAAAAAAAATTAACTGGAATGACGTGGCCAAAAGCCATATAAAGTTATGAACTTTACCAAGAGCACTGTCACATCCTATAATGTTTGATATTTTCAGTTCAGTGATATTGTCAAGAACACATGTCTTGTGTCCTGCAATAACAAAGGAGAATCAATTAAGAAGCATGCAACTGGCATCATGCATAGCTTCTTAACCAGGTCTAAATTGGAAGAGTATAGGAGCTGATCAAAAGCATACTCACTTTTTCCTATGATCATATCAGGTTGATACATCAAGAAGTGATTCACTTTAAAAATTAGTCCAACAAACACAAGTGAAAAAGACTAAGAATTTGAGAAATTTGCTGCAGTGCTTTTAAATAGGTCTGGCAATCAAAATAATCTACAGAAGCACATGTTTAATTCATTACTTTCTGTCATTAAACTCCAGTGCAACTGGATTACAGATTTTTTTTCATTCCAATTGGTTTGTGCTAAAGTTAACTGAACTTAAAATAATTAACTTCCAGCTATCCAAATATCTACTCCTCTCACTTTTTTAGTGCCCTATTACAACTGCATTGTTTCTAGGAACATGCCGAGTCTCATTTATGTGAGCTGAACAAAAGTTTTCAAAACTATGAACCAAAAACAAACTTGTTTTGTTTAGTTTCCTCCCTCCCTTCTTTCCCTCTGCAAAAATGAATTGCAAGTGTTTGGAAACTTTTAAAACGGTCACTGTTGCAGTTTCCTTATTTTAAATAACTTGTGCCATAGAAACAATCATTCATAGAGTCAAATCTCATTACAAAAACTTGACATTTTTAATCCAAATAACTAATTGCCACATGAAGAGTATTGCAATAAAAAGCCCGAACCGTCTTCCAAACCTCTGACAATGGAACTGTGTATCTTAGGGTACACGTACACAATGCACTTATTTCAAAATAAGCTATTTTGGAATAATAACTCCCGGAATAGCTGTTTCAAAAAAGCGCGCCCACACTACAAATGCCAGTCGAAACAGTGCAAATCTATATTGAAATTGCGTGTCCACACTGATTGGAGGCTGAATCACTTTTAAGGCCCCTCTGAAATACTACAGGCAGGGCATCAGAACAGTACTTACTTCCTGTAGCTGCTTGAGGCTTATGCTTAAAGGAGCCACCCTCTACAGTTGTGTCTCAGGCTCTTCACCTTTGCCTACCACCTCAAGGGACAGCAAGCTCATCTCACTATTTGCTCTGGTTTCCCTTGCAACACCACAACACTACAGCCATGGAGACCAGACCGGCTGCAAAGCACTTGCCAGCTCTTTGACCTCATGCTACACCTCCCAGTGCAATTACTGCAGGCTGCCGACATGGCACTGCAGGATCAGGACTTGCAGCTCACTGAAGGGCACTTCCTCACCTCTCTCCACATGCTGCTCATGCAGCACAACCCCCCCATCATCCCTGAACACCATTCACTGCTGCTTCTGGCGATGGGACACCAGTTCCAACTGGTGGGAATGGATCATCGTGTAGCAGTGGGATGACCACATGAGACCCACCACCCCCCTCCAGAAGTGTGTCACTGTTGCCATCTGGAAGCTCGCCACACTGGACACTGCTGCTCCGTTGGGAACCAGTTTGGCATGGGGTGATTGACCATTGGGGCCGTGCTCATGCAGGTTTGACTCTCTTATGATTGTCCTAGGAGGGAGGTAAACTGCTGGAATGGGGTACCCTAGGGAAATGGGGGGTGGACTCCCCCTCCCTGAAGGTTTTCCAGTCTGATCTTCACACAACTCTGTGGGATGGGGCTCGGGCTCAGGGAATTCCTGAGGGCTCTGGCAACCCTGTGATTCTCCATTAGTATCCTTTCTCAGGTGGTGAGGGCCATCAACACCACCCTGCTGTGCAGGGTCATTATCCTGGGCAATGTGGACCACATCATGGCCGGCTTTGCTGCCATGGGCTTTCCCAACTCCGGAGGAAACTGATGATACCCACATCCCAATGTGAGCCCCCAACCACCAGGTCTCTGATTATATCAACCAGAAGGGGTTCTTTTCAATAGTCCTGCAGGCTCTCATGTACCACTGAGACCAGTTCACCAACATCAACATTAGGAGGTTGTGGAAGGCGCATGACGCCTGTGTATGCCTCAACTCCCGCCTCTTCCAGAAGATGCCCACCGGCACATTTTGCCCCAACTGTACCATCAGGGACGGGGATGTGAACATGCTGATATGCACTGAGGGGAGACGCATCCTATTCTTTGCTCCCCTGGCTAATGAAGCTGTACATGGGATACCTGGAACCCATGAGGGAACGTTTCAACGACAGGATGAGCAGGGCCCCCTCATGGTGGAAGGCGCCTTTGGGCATTTGAAGGGGAGGTTCTGCTGTCTCCTCACCTACCTGGACTTTGTTGAATGGAACGTTCTGCTGAACCTGTTTAAGGGGTAGATGTTTCTGCCAGGGTGGGGAGCAGAGGCTGAGTTGATCAGCTATGCACCTTGTCCATTTGGCTCATCATGTGGGCTTGGTGCACCTGGGAGGCCCTGAGGGAGCTTCAGATAAGGACACCTGTGACGCACTCCCCTGGGCCTCCCCACAAGGGGCCTCTGCATTGCCCCTCTGTGCCTTTCTTTCCACACCCCTTCCCCTTCACTCCCATGCAGACACAATAAACTACAACTTTTGTTTTGAAAGAATTTTTTTTATTTGAACTAAATATAACTGGGGAGGGACTGGGGAAATAACCAGAGAGAGGGAAGGAGGGAAGTGGAAGGGGGAGGAGGGGCTCAGAGCTGGGTTTAGGTCTGGTGCTTGCCTCGGGTGATCTCACTACTTTGTGTGCGGGGCCCTTGGCAGCCATGAGGGGGCTAGGCGAAGAAGCCAGAGGGATATGGGGAGGAACAAGAGCCAAGTGGTGTGGCACAGCTCCTGGCCATCATCCAACCTCTGCTCCTGCCATTCCAGAGGGCATGCAGGCAGGTGATGTATTCCCTCTCGAGGTCTTCCCAGGGTTGCTGGTGTCTGCGGGTCTCGTGGGATGGGGAGGATGGCACAGAAGGTGGAAGATGTGCCTCATTGGTAGCTGGTCCAGCTACAAAGAAAAGTGAGATGGGCAGTCATCCCAGGAGACATGGTTCATGAAGACTAGCTCTCATCTCTGAGCTGACACCGAAAGGTCTCCAAGCATTGGTGGCCTAGACAGGGGGCACTTTCCTGCAGGGGCATGGATGTCCCAGGGGAGCCTCACTACCCCCACGTCCCAGGGACAAGCTGACATGGGATGGTGCCAGCCAAGCCAGGAGCTTGCAGGCAGAAGTGGGGCAATGGGGAGGGTCACCTTCACTCTGTGCTATGCACACACCTGCTCTGGCAGTGGCAGTGTCCTACTGAGAGAGGGCTTCTATCCCTGCCCTCTGGAGGAGTGGGGGAGGGTGTTGGGAGAGGTGTGTTGGTAGTGGCAGACGCCGCTTGCTGGGGAGGTTGCTGCTGGGTTCCCCTCCACTTCCCCCTTCCTGGCAGGGTCTCGGCGTCCTCCACCTTAGAGTGGTTGCTTGGGAGCAGATGCTGCCTTAGGAATGTGGGCATGATGGTGTACTGTGTGTGGCACTGCTGTGTGTGTCCCGGATCCCATCCTCCATAGTGGTGGCTTGTGATGGGAAGGTGTTCTACCATACAGTCTGGAGTAAGGCAGGCCTCTCCAGAAACCCTGTAATCAGGGGTGGGTTTGGGAGCGGCCTAGTGGCTAGGGCCTCAGCCTTAGAAGGGTAGGTCTTGGGTTCAAGTTCCACCAACCCTGGGAGCAGCCAGATAGCCTTCCTGTGGATGGAGTAGTGGAGCCAAGGGAGGCTAACAATAGGTGTCTCCAGCCCAGAGCCCATCGGGGGGAGGAGGGACCCCTTCCAGGGTGTGCTGAAGCTGTCCATGATAGGGGCATACATGAGGTGCAACTACATAGCAGGAGTTCTGCTTCCTGGCCCTGCTGCCTCGATTCTTTCTTTCACTTTCAGGCACACTTGTTCCTGTGTGCATATGTGGCCCTTCTGGCTCAGGCTGTCAGCCATCCAGCCAAAGATATCAGCATTCCTGTGCCAAGTGCAGAGATCCTGGAGGTTTGCCTCTTTTTCCCCAACTCAATGAGATCCAGAATCTCTGCCCCAGACTAGGATTGTGACTGTCTCTTCTGCCCCTGGGCAGGGGCTTGGGAGCTGTCTGCTGGCTTGCTAGCAACCCTGGAGACCTTGGTGGCAGCCCTTGGGGCAGCCATTGCTGCACACAAGGGTGGTGCTGTGTGGTATAGGGCTGGCAGGGCCTTTCTTCTGCCACAAGTCCTTTCCCCTGTGGCTGCAGCTTTAAAGCCTACTGGAGAAGGGGAGTTATAGAGTTCTGATAGGTGTGGTGAGAGTGGCCACTAGAGCAGTTGTGAGAATCCCTGGAGGCCAATTATTTGAAAATACCACAGCTGTACTATTTACAGACACCATATTTCAAAATAACTATTTTGAAATGAGGGTTTATTATTCTGGAATAAGAAGCCCATTATTTCAAAATTATTTTGAAGTAACAGGCTTGCTGTGTAGACACTCACCTTGTTATTTCAAAATAAAGTGAATTATTTTGAAATAACGCTGCTGTGTAGACACGCCCATAAGGACAAAGCTTTTGCAGGGAATGGAGCATTCTAAATGCCTGATCCAAGATCATGGAATTGACTCCCACAAGCACTGTCTCAAAACTCAGAAGTGGAAACTCTAGGTTACACAACTTCAACTTTGTGTACTAACAATAATTAATGTATCTTAAAGACGCAAAGAATACAGAAAACAGTGAAGGAACCAGATGTGACGTGCTAGTTATAATGCTGAATTAGAAGGCATTAAGATACATGGGTCTGGTGCGCCAAGAGATCTTATGTAAAACAGAAGTTCTCCCTCTTTTCTTCTATCCCCATTTTTTCCTGGCACTGTTAAAAAAATAAGGAGGGGCAGTTCAGTAACATCCTCTGAGCACTCTTTAGGCAACCTGGTGTGCAAATGCATTAGGAGTCCTGTGATGAATGGGTTTCTTTCAGAAATAAGATATTCTGAGAGGAAGTTTGATTAAGCCGGTGTATTTGGCACACCAAAAAACTCGATATGACTACAGCCATGAGCTGAGTGGTGAGTCTCCAACTTTTACTCCCGCCAAGAAACACTTTGAAAGCAAATTATCATCCCATGAACCCAGCTTCCTCTCTCTATTCTGCAATATTTGATTAGTTTATTTTGTGGCTATTAGTTTATTTTGGTTTGACTGCCATATACTGTAGTTTGAAAAACTGTTTCCCCAAGGAAGATAGTACAACTAGACACAAGGGCATACTTTTTTACTTTGGCGGCTGTTGGGATTTTGTGGTTCCCAGAGAGTCAGGTCTTCGATACTTCAATTCAATTCAACAAGACTTTATTCAATGTGCACAAAG
>JANRFK010004893.1:11782833-11800726 GCA_030068395.1 Apalone spinifera | reverse complement strand
ACGGAGGGATGCAGTCTAGACCTACCCTTAGTGTCCCAATCTAGAGGGTGACAACAGGATCCCTTCCTGCAGTTCTCAAAAGGCAGGCCCTAGGGGACACCGGTATGTGGGACCCATTCACAAACAATAACTCTTGCTCCCAACCAAGGTAGTCAGTAATAGTATGGACCATCTCTGCCCAGCAACAGGCCCCTCTGTGTAATGGGAGCCTGATCTGCTCTTGTAATAGATACGGAGACAAGAAGCTTTCCCTTTGGCTCAACTAACGCCATATGCTGCCAACTGGCTGCAAATTCAGACAGATGTCACTGGAGGGTCTGCACTTGCTTTACCTTTCAAAGCTTTTCTTAGAAACCACTAGTATCCCTGTTCCCTTGCCACCCCCATGAATGCTTTATTTCCATCCTCACAAGACCAAGGGAGATGCCTGGGGTACTGGGCACATGCCTTTTATGCTTATGCCTTCATCCAGCACCACATAAGGACTATGTCTACACTGGCCGCTTCTTGCGCAAGAACATCTTGTGCAAAGATTCTTGTGCAAGAACTCTTGCGTAAGAAAGTGTCCACACTGCCATGTGCGAGCTGTGCGTTTGTGCAAGAGCATCCATGGCAGCGTGGACGCTCTCTTGCGCAAGAAAGCTCTGATGGCCATTTTAGCCATAGGGCTTTCTTGTGCAAGAAACCCCTGCCTCGCATCCACACTGCCCTCTTGTGCAGGAGCTCTTGCAAGAGGACTTACACCTGTTAGAAAAGAGCATAGCTCTTGCGCAAGAAGCCCTCTCTTACCACGCCCTATTGTAAATCTTCTTGCACAAGAGAGGGAGGGCACTGTGGACGCTCTGCTGATTCTTGTGCAAGAACGGCTGTTGTTGCGCAAGAACCCGCCACTGTAGACCTAGCCAAGGGGTGTGTATTTGAAGGAAGGAAGGAAGGAATGGAGCAGACTCCAATATAATCACATAAATATGTGGGGTGAAATTCTGGTCCCAGTGATGCCAATTGCTGCCTCCGAATACCTGAGGGAAAGTACAGTAACATTAAAGAATGGAAATTGCAATGGGGCTTAGTGCTCCACTACTATAACTGCCTTGGGATGACTGGAGTGACAGGTACTGCTACAGACATTTTGGAATTTCTGTGGATTTACACCCAGCACTGCTGCCTAGAGGGAATTAAGAGACCAAGGGGAAAATTCTGCATGTAGAAAACAAGGCAAATTTTTCAAATGAAGTTGAAAAGTAATTATGAATAAAACTGCATGCACAATCCCCTCTTCTTGCCATCTCAGTATTTGGAGTTCCCATACTCTATTCTCCTTAAGGGGGAATCTGAATTTCTTTAAAACAGATGCTGATTTATGTTAAAATTTGTATTAATTTGGTAATCTTTATGCAAGGTTTTCAAAATGCAAACAGAACTGTCCTCTGGGAAGTACAACTTACACTTGATTCGCTCTAAGCTAAAATAGGCTGCTTTATAATGTCAAAAGGTGGCACGGGGGGTGAATTTCTTTTTTTTCCCTGAGCTACAGTGCATAATGGTACCTACAGCAGCAATTTTAATGGTAATTTATTGTTACTGAGAAGGGGAACAAAGAGGTCAGATCTGTATATTGGTTCAGCAGGCATTTGCTGCTAGTCTTCCGCTACCTTGCTCAGCTTTTGTAGAGAGGACGGAGAAGAAAAATGATATATAATATATTCTCAAGGTTACCAGGAGCTACTAATGCACCCAAATTGGTATTTGTATTTTATTACATCTTAAATTTCAACACCTTAAAAACAATAAAGGAAATTGCATTTTCACAAAGGATCTTTCTTCTGTATGTAGAATGTACTTCAGTATTAGTGTCTTTTCCTGAAGCCTTTGTCCACGTAGTATAAACTCCTTGCTCTAGAGAGAATATCTTGGTCTCAGCAATTCAGTGAAAAAAAAACCCTACCACCAGATTTTGTAAATGTTTAAGGATCTGCAAGTGTGTATACAAACACAATACATATATAGGCATGATCCAATATATGCTGAAATCCCTAGCAAGGCTCTTATTGACTTCATATAATATTGGCCAAACATAATTCAATAGATAGCTGGCCTTGTATTAAATTTGGCTTTATTTTTGCTGATTCCATAGGTTTTGGAAACAACTGGACACTTGCAAGTTTATCTATGAAACAAAAACATACCACTGAAGCTATCACTGTAACCATTTTAATGAATGGATTTCAGACTTCTTCTACTTTTTAATTCAAAAGAACAAATGCTGACAAAATGGGATTACAACACCTTCTTATTTACCTTTTTGAATGTGTTCTGAAGTTGTTTGTCCATTATTTTTAGCTTCTTCTCATAACATTGCTCTGTGGGGATATTCCTTACTCTTGATTCATTTATAGCACTGTGGCATGTTAATCTTCCTTTCCCAATGTTTCTCATGTCACCATACTAAATTTCTGCATTTCCTCCCCTTTACTCCTGAAACAATTTCCAACTTCTATCTTAAAAGCACTTCTTACATCTGCAGTTCCCCTGCCCTTCTTTCCTTCTGTACCCAACCCCAACAAATGTCTCCCACACTGACCATAGTCCTGATTACTGCTCCTTTTGTATGTTTTGCCCATTTGTGTTTCCCTGTCTGTTCTGATGATAGCTCAGGCAAATGTAAGCACCATTCCATACATTCTACAAAAAACCTTTGATAAAAATATGTCTGCAAAAGCATGTTAGTTGTAATTATCATGTATTCTGGTAAACCTCAGAGTTTGTTCTGTTAACGTGATAACTAGCTTTTCTGCTCCTCTCACACACAATCTCTCACTTCTAGAAGGAATAATTCTCTCTCTAAGTTAGTTCTTCCCAAGATAGTTTTTTTCCCAGTAAACCTCTAGTCTCCTCCTTTGTAGTTCTTATATTCTTTCCCTCACCATTAGTCTTCCTTCCTGTTCTTCTGGTCCCTCTCCTAGATCATACTATACCCTGTTAGACAGTTACCTGCTTTTGAAGATAATCCATAGACTTTTTGTATAAAATACTGAAGAGGACATTATCATCAGCATGAAATTTGTCCTCAAACTCAGTCCCATGGTTTAAGGACGCATTTTTTACAGTTTGTCAACTTTTCATAACTGTCATTACTCACATATGGAAGCTCAAGTGAAATTTGAAAAATATGATCCTTATATACCACCAAATAACCTCTTTACACCAAAAGCAGTTAATTGGAGAAGATAAATTTAAAGAACATTTAAAAATCAACCACAGGGGGGATGTTGCATGTATTGAATAAGTGACACTGCTATTTTCAGTAAAATATAGTTAATAACTAATGTTTTATATTTGTTGACAAAAAGTAAAAGCTAAAGAGTCTGTGAAAATGCAAATTCTGTGTTTTTCCATGGAAAACTGATTTCTAGGACCTTAGAAATTATAAACACACCTTATTGTTTTGAATATCCATTGTATTTGACTGAAGGATGTGGACTGTTGAAAAATGTTTCTAACTTTAATACCAACTATATTTTTGTAAAAGAAAATGCCTTTAAAAAGCAATTTAAAAAAATCTTCTAGCAGAGTTAAATTCAGTACCTTGGTCATAAAATTACCATTAGCAAAGCTGATGCTTTCCAGGGGATAGGCAAGCTGAGGAAAGGGTGTGAAGGAAGGTAGATGGGATTTTTGAATGTTTCAACTCGTCCATTACTAAAAGCTAAACACTGTGTACAAATTCCTGTATTTAAAGAGCTGTATTTCAAATTCTGATATCACGCTTTTGGTATACAGAATGGGCCCTAGATTTCAAATCACTCTATGAAACTCATCTCCAAACCTTGCCATTTCAGAATCCCTACTGGTGGTAGAAGCAGGTTGGTCATTTTTAGAAGAGATACAGGGGAGCAACCTCAGCATGGTTCTATATCTGCTGAAGATGAATGCACTCATTATGGAAAAGGAGATATAGAACAATTACTACACCAGTCCCTATTATTTGTTTTAAAATGCCCCATATGGGATGCCAGGCTTACAATCCTAGACTCATCGGGGGTCATCAGTCTCAGGAGATCATCAAGTCCAACCTCCTGCCCAATGCAGGACCAACCCAAACTAAATCCTCCCAGCCAGGGCTTTGTCAAGCCAGAACTTAAAAACCTCTAGGGATGGAGATTCCACCCCCTCCCTAGGTAAACCATCCCAGTGCTTCCCCACCCTCCCAGGGAAATAGTTTTTTCCAAATATCCAACCTAGACCTCCCCCACTGCTACTTGAAGCCATTACTCCTTATTCTGCCATCTGAGAGAACAGCCTCTCTCCATTATCTTTGGAACCTCCCTTCAGGTACTTAAAGTTACTATCCAATCTCTCCCTCCACCTCCCACCCATTCTTCTGTAGACTAAGTAAGCCCAAATTCCTCAGCCTTCTCTTGTAACTTGTGCTCCAGACTCCTAATCATTTTTGTTGCCCTCCACTGGACTCTCTCCAGTGCATCCACATCCCTTCTGTAATGGAGGTCCCAGAATTGATCTCTGCCATCCAATGCCAGCAATGCCCCTCCGCTATGTACATTGACCAAACTGGACAGTCTCTATGGGAAAGAATTAATGGACACAAATCAGCTATCCAAAAAGGCAACCCACAGAAACTTGCTGGAGAACACTTTAATCCTGGGATGCTTACATGAGGGGGAAAGGAATCCAGGAGAACTGGCAGTATTTTAAAGCAGCCTTTTAAAGGCACAGGAAGGAACCATCCCGATGCGCAGAAAGAAAAGCAAATATGATAGGTGACCAGATTGGCTTACCAGGGACATTCATGGTGAGCTTAAACACAAAAAGGAAGCTTACAAGAAATGGAAACAGACTGATGACTAGGGAGGAGTATACATATATTGCTCGAGAATGCAGGGGAGTTATAAGGAAGGTGAAAGCACAATTGGAATTGCAGCTGGCAAGGGATGTGAAGGGTAACAAGAAAGGTTTCTACAGGCATATTAGCAATAAGAGGGTGAACAGAGAAGGGGTGGGGGTGGAGCCCTTACTGGATGAGGGAGGTAACCTAGTGACAGATGATATGGGAAAAGCTGAAGTACTCAATGCTTTCTTTGGCTCGGTCTTCACAGACAAGGTCAGCTCCCAGACAAATGCACTAGGCAATGCAATATGGGAAGGAGGCGGACAGCCCTTGGTGGGGAAAGAAGAAGTTAGGAACTATTTAGTAAAGCTAAACATACACAAATCCATGAGCCCGGATTTAATGCATCTGAGGGTACTGAGGGAGTTGGCAAATGCCATTGCAGAGCCTTTGGCCATTATCTTTGAAAACTTGTGGAGATGGGGAGAGATCCTGGATGATTGGAAAGGGAAATGTAGTGCCCATGTTTAAAAAGGGGAAGAAGGACAATCCAGGGAATTACAGACTGGTCAGCCTTACCTCACTCCCTGGAAAAATCATGGAGGGGATCCTCAAGGAATCCATTTTGAAGCACTTGGAAGAGGGGAAAGTGATCAGGAATAGTCAGCATAGATTCACCAAGGGCAAGTCATGCCTGACCATACTGATTAGCTTCTATGATGAGGTAACTGGCTCTGTGGATATGGGAAAGTCAGTGGATGTGAAATACCTTGACTTTAGCAAAGCTTTTGATACGGTCTCCCACAATGTTCTTGCCAGCAAGTTAAGGGAGTATGGATTGGATAAATGGACAGTAAGATGGATAGAAAGCTGGCTGGACTGTTGGGCCTAATGGGTAGTGATCGACGGCTTGATCTCATGTTGGTGGTTGGTTTCTAGCAGAGTGCCCCAAGGATCAGTTCTTGGACCGATTTTGTTCAACATCTTTATTAATGACCTAGATGAGGGGATGGATTGCACCCTCATCAAGTTTTCAAATTACATTAAGCTAGGGGGAAGAGGTAGATACGTGGGAGGGCAGAGATAGGGTCCAAAGTGACCTGGACAGATTAGAGGATTGGGCCAAAAGAAATCTGATGAGGTTCAACAAGGACAAGTGCAGAGTCCTGCACTTGGGGCGGAAGAATCCCACGCATTGTTACAGACTGGGGACTGAATGGCTAAGTAGCAGTTCAGCAGAAAAGGACCTGTGGATGAGAAGCTGGATATGAGTCAAGGGTGTACCGTTGTAGCCAAGAAGGCTAATGGCATACTAGGGTGCATTAAGAGGAGCATTGCCAGCAGATCCAGAGAAGTGATTATTCCCCTTTATTTGGCTCTGGTGAGGCCACAACTGACAGTGTCCACTTCTAGGACCCCCACTATAGAAAGGATGTGCATGCATTAGCGAGGGTCCAGCAGAGGGCGACCAAAATGATTATGGGGCTGGAGTGCATGACCTATGAGGAGAGACTGAGGGATTTGGGTTATTTAGTCCGCAGAAGCAAAGAGTGAGGGGGGATTTGATAGCAGCCTTCAACTTCCTGAAGGGAGGTTCCAAACAGGATGGAGAAAGGCTGTTTACAGAACAAGGAGCAATAGTTTCAAGTTACAGTGGGGGAGGTCTAGGTTGGATATTAGGAAAAACTATTTCACTAGAAGGGTGGTGAAGCACTGGATTGGGTTACCTAGGAAGGTGGTGGAATCTCCATCCCTAGAGGTGTTTACGTCTCAGCTCGACAAAGCCCTGGCATGGTTGATTTAGTTGGGATTGGTCCTGCCTTGGGAAGAGGGCTGGACTTGATGACCTCCTGAGGTCTCTTCTAGCTCTATGATTCTATGAACCTGCCCGGGCACTCATTAATGGATCTCAAAGTCACCCTGTTGGTTGAGGCCAATTCCATAAACCAAATACACATGGAAGGGTTGGAACTTAATTTCATTTAAAAGTTTGATTCCTATCAGGGAGGAATGGATTGGCTGGCTACCACACTACCCTCCAGGTCTTAGTGACTTAACCAACCAAACAATGGGTACTTAAAGAGGTGCAAATTGTTCTTATCAGCTTCTTGCAACTTGAACAATCTAATTTACTATTTTTTCCCCTCCCCTCCTTTCCCACCTCCTCCACCTTCCCTTATTTATTCTTGGATCCGGAATTTTAATACACTAGTCATCTGAAGAAATGGGTTGTGCCCATGAAAGCTCATGATACTATCTATGTGTTTTATTAATCTTTAAGGTGCTGCTAAACTATTTGTTGTTTTTTTACGTTTTTTCCAGTTACAGACTAACTCAGCTACCCCTCTGAAGCTTATTAATAAAGATGTTCAACAAACCATCCCTAATACCAACCTTTAGGGAACTCCACTTGCTAATGACCACCAATGAGACCTCAAGCCATTTGTCACAACCCACTGAGCTTGACAATCTAGTCAGTTTTCAATTACCTTACAGTCCATTTATCTGATCCATACTTCCTTAACTTGATGACAAGAATACTGTGGGAGACCATACCTTGACTTTAGCAAAGCTTTTGATATCTCACATCCACTGCCCTCCTCATGTACACAAAGTGAGTTACTTTGTCATAGAAGGCAACAGATAGGTCATGCCTGACTTACCCTTAGTGAATCCATGTTAACTATTCTTGATCACTTTCCTCTGTTCCAAGTGATTCACAATGGATTCCTTGAGGATCCCGTCCATGATTTTTCTGGGGACTGAGCGGGGTCTGACCAGCGTGTAGTTCACCAGATTGTCCTTCCTATCCTTTTTTGAAGATGGGCGCTACATTTGCCTTTTTCCAATCATCCTGGACCTCCCCCAATCATCACGAGTTTTCAAGGATAATGGCCAATTGTTCTGCAATCACATCAGACAACTCCCTCAGCACACTTGTATACATTAGATCTGGCCTCATGGATTGTGTATGTCCAACTTTTCTAAATAGTTCTTAACTTGTTCTTTCACCACTGAAAGCTGTCCACCTCCTTCCCATACTTTAGGGCACATCCTTATGGCCCCAGAAGCTATTGTAGTCAGCACCCCTTGGGTCCTTTCCATCAAAACACACACCTCCTTTGGGGAAAATAATTTATGAAGTCTTTATAGAAAGTGCAACTGACTTCTTTTATCCCACTCTGGATTCATATAGGAGTCCTGGTCAGTTCTCCCTCTTTAGGAGACCTACTCAGCCCCTTTCCTGGAACTCAGACTGTACTTTACATGCTCACTTACTCAAAACAGGACTCAAAACCTCTTATCTTTGGAGCTGGGATGTTATTTAGCCAGCAGCAGGGCCTTAACAAGATGCTCCCTCAGCTATCCCTGTTCCCAGACAATGATCCAGATTCTCAGTGTGTTCTGCAGGCTAGTTTCTCCTATTGGTGTTTGCCATGCTCAAAGAGAGGAAGTAATGCTCATACTAGTCCCCTGCCAGGACTAGGAGCCTTGCCTCACCCTCCATCATCCTTTAAAGGCAGAGTGGAAGATACCATTCCAAGGACCATTTATTCCTGAGCTGCTTTCTTTCTATCAATATCTCCTAGATTTTTGCATGCACATGCATTTCTGACCACTCAAAATATTGAAGGGTCATGACACATGCCATGGTGGGCTGAACCTTAGGCACCAATATTGTTGAGGGAGTGGTCTTCCCTATCACAGTCCCCAAAAGATAGATATTTACATTAAATATGAAATAAAGAATATCCATATTGCAATTCAAGAAGCTCAGTCAGGCATCCCGGAACAGCAGGAAATGAACTCACAACTCATTTCAGGGACACCTCCCCCTCTTATGTGTTTTTATTTTTCTATTTCAGGATTAGATTATCAGTTTAAAATATGCTGAGAGTCCTTTCTGAATCCTCAGTGTGCCTGAGTGGAAAATACTGTGTCAGGTTTACACCAAAGGCAGCATATGCTTCCCACAAAATGGTTTAGTTACAATACTGAGCCTGTTAGGTGTGTGAAGTAGAAGTAAGACTCTCTGCCTCCTTCAGCTCAATTATGCAGAGACTGTGTCCTCTCTCTTGATGCAGGTAGCAAGCAGAGGAACTCAAAGGGGACAACTGTGCACCCCCTTACATCCCCATACTGTCACATAGCCTAGGCTATGATTCAATCCATAGTATAATCACATCATTGATACATTATTTGACACACCCCGAGCTGCAGGGAAATCACATCTTCTATTGTCTGGCTCCAACTGCATCACACTGGTTACAAGCTAGGTCTTTTGTTTTAATACAGACTGTGTTCCTGTTCGGATCAACATTAAAACATCACCTCCTTGAAAGGACAAATGCAAGCTTCTTATGGAACAAGCTTTTCTGGAAGAGAAAAAGCGCAAGGAAAAAGTTATATGCTTTTTGAAAGATAGCGTCCAATCAACGTGGATGCTATCTCGCATTTAAGTTGTGATTAGTCTGCTCGGAGTGGCTACCAGGGCACCTGTGTTATTTCCTGTAGGCCTCTTCTTTCAAAAGAGCTCCCTTTTCTGTGTCCACACATGCCTTTTTCTGAAAAAAGCTTTTTCAGAAAAAGGCTTCCTTATAGAAAGAGATTTACCACTCTAGGAAAAAACCCTCAATTCTTTCAACTTTGTTGAAAGAACGCAATAGCAGTGTGGATGTAAATATAGTTTTTCCAGAAAAACAGCCATTTTCCCGGGAAAACGCTGCAGCAGAGACATACCCTGAGTGTCTCACTACCTGCATTGACAGTTTCAACATGGATTAACAGCTTACAAAGCAATCAAGGAACCAGATGGGATCCTAGTGCAAGTCGGGGTAATGTTACTGAGTGGAAAACGAACAACAGACAAAAAGAGGGAATTAATAATGAAACAGAAAACACTAATAAAATGAAGCAAACACCACATTTTCCACATCTCTCACAATCTGAGATAGTCCCCAACCCCTCAGTGTGACTTTAGAAGACTTGCCAGCAGTCGTATGCACAAAAAATAATTCTAAGAGCTACACCATTATTCATGCTAAGAGAGTGCTGAGAGTATTACGCAAAAAAGAAAAGGAATAATAAAAACCCCCTATATTATAAATCAATGCAAGACATTAACAGGTTACAGATAAACTATTCACACCAATAGAGATACTCTGCTACTAATTTTTGTGCAGAGTTCAAGAGTATAAGAAAAGCCTAAAAACTGAAGATCTCATTTAATAGGTGGTCTTTGACTTAACTCGATAAAAGAAAGAAAGACCAGTCAGATACCAGTAATCACCTTCCTCTTCCACTCTCCATAGTATTACAAAATTCTTCACTCATGAAACTTGGCAATTAATCCTTCTCTTTACACTCTTTCCTATGAAGAGATCCTGGGATATAGGATTACATCTGATCCTAGTAATTCAGATACATAATGCCTCTGACATTGCCAATGTATGTTTGTAGCAATTATCTCTCCAGATTTTCAAAGATGGTAATGATTAATGGTCAGCACCCAGATGGGAGTCCTAGCAAGAACCCACATGTACATTTTGGTTACTCAGGATGGGTAACTCTGTCAGGTGAGTCAATTCTCAGCAAATTTTCAGCAAAATGTAAAGAAGCTGTGTGCTGTGATGAATGCTTTTTCAGAGGGATACAAACCAAAATACTGATGATGGGTAGTAATTAAAGATTCCTTTTCAAGAATTAGCTTGTTAATCTTGATGTGCCGGATAAATTCCAATTTGGATAATTACAATTTTGCAGTCTTATAGTACCCTGGCAATTTCAGTGCAATACAGAATTTGTCCTTTCCTGTCCTAAATTATGGTTTAGTATTGCTGTGATTTGTTAAACGGTTAGCGTGTTCCACTTCTGTTGTGCAAAAAAACAAACAAACAAACAAACAAAACAAAAACAAACAAAAAAAACACACAACACCAATTCGGTTTTATTTTGTAAGGAATGAAAGATACTATATAAATGCAAGATCCTAATGTGGCATCCCTTTCTTTTCATACACACCACAAATAATTTTGATTTTCCCCCTCAAATTTTACTCCACAAAGTCAAATAGGAAATAATGCAATGGAATTATTTGACAATGAAAATGAAATGCAACTCATTATTTGACAAAAGTATCCACACTTTAAAACCAAAATATTCACAACTATTGAAGTTCTCTATTATCTTTACACTTGCTCAGAACAATGAAACCCAGCAAATTCATTTATTTCCAGTTACTATTTCATTAATTCATTAGCTGTTCAGCATTGATTCTTCCCTCCCCATTTCATCCATAGCATAATATTTTGCTTATACTTTTTTCTTAATATAGATACAGGAACATTTGTCTTAAATTAACAAATAAAAAGGTTACTTTAGAAAGCATCCAGGGAATTAAAAAAAAAAAACACAAAACAAAAAAAAACCACACCACAACAACAACAAATATTATGAATCTTTTTCATAGTTCCATTTGTGGAATAGTTCCACAGTTAACAGTTCCATTTGTGGAATGGGTTAAGACTATGTGAATGTCATCTTTTTAGTAAGTGTGCTATACTTTGGGTTTATTACTAATTCCCCTCTGCATCAAATTGAAGAATGCATATGGATACAACATTGATTTCTTAATTTCATGAAAATTACCCCACCAACATCTGGTCTCTTGAACAAATGAATATGTTGGTGGTCATAACAGATTAATGATACAGTATTCTTCAAAGAGGTTGTAATTTCCACTGAAATTTGGTCCCGTCAAATTTTAGGATGTTTAATTAAAATAAATGTTGAAATTACTCTTTCAAACAAACATTATCTTATTTTATACATGGGGCTGTGTGTTAAATGTCCTAAGTATACTGACAACTCTCATAATAAAAAAGTATTTGTATTCAAGGTTACAGAGCATCTCCATTACTTTGTATGTACTGATTTTTCATGCCAGGCGTGACCTGACTGCTAATGAAATGTGCTCCGGACAGCAGGCACTAAAGCATGAAAGGTGTATTTCTTTACATTCAAGTTTGACTTTTACTTAATTTAACTGGCTTCAGCAGTTTTATTTAACTTGCAGGGACCATCCATATTATGTTATGTGTTTCTTATTATTCAGTTAAATACATATACAGCTTAAAATATTCACTCACTAATCTATTTCTTTCTAATTTGCATATTAATACAAGTACCACACACACACACTTATTTACTGTGTGTGTAAATGTCAGTGGCAGCTAGCATTGCTGATACAGTATGGCAACACACAGGTTCTGTGAGGCGGACAGTCAGAGCCAACAGATTTATAGATTTTAAATCCAGAAGAACCTACCAGAGTAATCAGGAGCCTTTGATTGAGTCACCTCTTAACCATCTCTTGAACAAAACAAAACAGACTGAGCTTCTAAAATCCCTCCTTGTAAGGCATATTGTTTTGAACCTGAATCAGTCTAACTTTTTCATATTACTTTTCAAGTACTGACACCACAACTGAACATAGTTTTTCAGTAATGGTCTCACCAATGCTGAAAAGTGATGGCACCTCCCAATTTGCTATCTGCCAGCTGATACATCGAGGATCACATTTTCACAATACTTACAAAATTGCACTGGGATCTCAATTAATTATTTAGCCTGATTTCAAAGTGCATTTCATAGTCACTGCATGCCATAATATAACTCCTCCATTTTGTGTGACCTAGTACATGTAGGATCTTGTACATGGTTGTACTGAAATGGAAGTTTAAGCAAACCAACCTTCTCAAGTCATTCAGATCAATCTGTATAACAGACCTATTGTTTCCTACTATTATTTACTGGTCCACCATTTTTGTGACATCTGTAAATTTCACTAGCAATGAGTTTCTTCCAGATCTTTGGAGCATATTGGATATCGACATTGTACAATTCCTCTGGGAATGACAGGTTTAGAGCTAGTGCTGGAAATAGCACAGCCACTCCTGCAAGTTATTAGCTGTGTGAAGCCTTTGAGCTATCCCAGGGTAAATGAGAGGTTTCCAGAAGCTTGAGCAGATTAAATTGCAGACTTAGTGCTCATAAAGTTAAGTGAAAATGCTTTGCCCTCTGTCCAACCAACTTGCTTCCTGAGTTCTTACTAAATGTTACCACTACACCAAAGGCATTTGGCATGGAAGCCAAGTAACAAGCAGCACATTGTCCATGCTGTCACTTTGAGGTTGGAGTACAGGACTGTGGGGCTAGATCGGATGTTCCCTTGAAAATATCTCCTAATACAAAATGGGGTTGTCTACTCATAAAACGGCAATTCATTCAGAGAGTATATACAACACCTATGCTAATTTTCAATTGGTTTTGTGATGCTTCCAATTCTTTTGCTTCTGGGTACAGGAGAAACCACAGTCTATATTATGATAGCATTTTAAATTAGATGAGATTTTCAAGAGATTAATATCACAATTTTAAACATTTTTGTGATGGTGTCCTTAATGGTAAAAGCTACCCGTTCATTGATCCAACACAGCTCAGCTTTCACAGAGACTTACACTGAAAGTTCCAGTCTCTTACCAGTGGATTAGATTGGAAAGAACATAGCGGCTACGTCTAGACTGGAATGATTTTCTGCAAATGCTTTTAACGGAAAAGTTGTTCTGTTAAAAGCATTTGTGGAAAAGAACGCCTAGATTGGCATGGATGCCTTTGCGCAAAAGCACTTTGAGGAAAAGCATCTGTGCCAATCTAGACGCAGTTTTGCGCAAGAAAGCTCCGATCACCATTTTCGCCATCAGGGCTTTTTTGCACAAAACAGTTTTTAGCTGTCTACACTAGCCCTCTTGCACAAATACATTTGCGCAAGAGGGCTTTTTCCTGAATGGGAGCATCATAGTATTTGCGCAAGAACACTGACAATCTTACATTAGATTGTCAGTGTTCTTGCGCAAATTCAAGCAGCCAGTGTAGACAGCTGGCAAGTTTTTCCGCAAAAGCGGCTGCTTTTGCGGAAAAACTTGCCAGTCTAGTCGCAGCCAGCTAGACTGAGGGGAAGATCGACGTATTGGTGGTGCGTAGGGTGATTTCTATGCATTTCTGTAATGACATATCACTGTAACATGGTTCCTACTCTCCATTAGTGCACTTCCTCCTATCGAGGTCTGGGAAAGCAGCTATTTTGGCATTGTGTACCCTCTTTTGCTCACTGCTCACCTTGCTATACTCTCTTCTGGTGGTGAGTCCCTCTGGCTAGACCCCCATTTTAGTCTACTGGGTTACAAAGTCCAGCGGGTTCTCTGGACTATTTTTGGCCCAAGATCAAGGATCTGTGCCAATATAATAGTGGCTGTCTGTGGAACCTGGACCCATCCACTTTACCAAGTTCTAGTGTAGAGATCCAAAAATAAGCAAAGCAGATTCATACAATGTCTGACCCTATTGCTGTTTCCCGAGTCTCTTTCCTACCCAGCCCCTACCTCTGGTTAAGTTTAATTCTTAAGTAACACTGACTTTCCCTCTTACAAGTGGTGCCAGGTAGTTTAATTGCTCTTTCACATCTTTGTTAACCCTGTAAAGCTAGTGTGGCAAATATCTCACAGTCATCTATATTTTAGAAGGTTTTATGTGTTCCCATATCATAGAATCATAGAACACTAGAACTGGAAAGGACCTTGAGAGGTCATGGAGTCCAGTCCCCTGCCCTCCCAGCAGGACTAAGTCATCTATCTAACCTGCTCTGGAATATCTCCAGAGATGGAGATTCCACAACCTCCCTAGGCAATTTATTCCAGTGTTTCACTACCCTGACAGTTAGGACGTTTTTCTTAATGTCCAACCTAAACTTCCCTTGCTGCAGTCTAAGCCCATTGCTTCTTGTCCTATTACCAGAGGCCAAGGAGAACAATTTTTCCTCCTTTCTCTTTGTGACACCCTTTTAGATACTTGAAAACTGTTATCTCCCTTCTCAGTCTTCTCCTTTCCAAACTAAACAAGCCCAATTATTTCAATCTTCCCTTAAAGATCTTAACTTATTAATGCACTACAAAGGCAATTTCCTCTCTTGATATCCACATGTGCACATTAACTGTAATGAATGAGACACTTTTACCTTGGTTGATTAACCTCATTCACACAAGGGATCTTTCAAAAAAGGCTTTAGAAGCTGATCTTTTGAAAAATAAAACCTTTTTACAGGATCTTTCACAAAAGGCTTTATTTTTCGAAAGATCAGCCTCTAGATTGCTGCTTTTCTCTGACAAAGCTCCATGCCGAAAAAAAAGCGGTGGCCATTTTTATGCTAATAAAGCACGGGATATTTAAATCCCCGCTTCATTAGCAATTTCGATGTGCCTAATCTACATCTATTGGCTGAGAGGTGTAGTCTAGACACACCCTAATTCAAAGACATCTGGATCATTTAATATACTGAGAGCAAGCAAGCAAGCGTGTGATTTAATACAGCTAAAAGTAAAGCTTTGTCTAGATTATATGTTTTTGTGGCACAAAATATGCTAGTGAGGGAATCATTAGCATGAGTCTTGATGTCATCGCATACTTTCTGCCAATTCTTTTTGTGCAAGGGGTTTTTGGCGCAAAAAGAAGCTACTTCCGTTTTGTGCAAAAAACCCTTATAAGGATCTCGTGCAAACGGGGTTTTTTGTGCAAAATGGAAGCAGCTACACTGCTTCTTTTTACACAAAAACCCCTTGCACAAAAAGAATCAGCAGAAAATATGCTAATGACATCATGACTCATGCTAATGAGTCCCTCATTAGCATATTTTCTGCCACAAAAACGTGTAGTGTAGACATAGCCTAAATGTACACATCTAGGATTACAGAATGTAGATCATAATCATAAGCACAACAATGGCATTGCTCCTCTGGTTTTACTTTTAAAAAAGATGACAATTCCATTCAGGCAATAAAAAATTTTTGTTAAGCTTCAGAATATTTCTCTATGCTACTACTTAACATGATCTTCTTTGATTAGTGCAGCTAATGTAAATGTCACATTTGGAACACTTTTGACTTCACATTTATAATGCTCTGCTTTTATTGATTGGGAAGGCTGAACGATTAGGTGACTAGTATTTGCATCTTCCCCATTTTTCTGGTGTTCAAGTAGGTTTCTTTAGCAGACCCGATGAGAATTTTGGTTGACCCACAATAGGGAAAAGGTCCTGCTAGTAACTGGAAATGTTAAATCCAATTCTGTGCATGTATTGTGCATTCATTAAATAATTCCAACTTGGTCTGAAACATAGCCATGAACATTTTCTATAAATACATAGCTTTGCTGAAGACTTTATTTTCCATAACAGTTTCTGTAAGCCATCAGAAAGATCATTATTGAAATTGGTTGAGTTGGCTGCACAATTATCACTTTATACCAGCAGCTTTAAAATAAGATTTTTTAAGATAGATTGAGAGAAAGATGATTAATTCTACTTGAATTAGCATCAGGTTTCTTTAACCAAACAAGGAGATGTTTCTTAGGGAAAGGCATATGGTGGCTGGGGGGGAAGAGAAGATAGAGATATTGAGAGCAACTTTTCAACAATGAGCTGGCACACATTGCTTGGTCAACATGCAATAAAATAGGGAGTGTCAGGTCTTAATAAGTTTCCAGAATTGTGTTCTCCTTGGTACTGAGTGATGGAAAATACTAAATGTCAGAAGGCAGGTAGAATCATAGAGCTGGAAAAGACCTCAGAAGGTCATCAAGTCCAGGCCCCTGCTCTAGGCAGGACCAATCCCAACTAAATCAACCCAGCCAGGGCTTGGTCAAGCAGAGACTTAAACACTGCTAGGGATGGAGACTTCACTACTTCCTTAGGTAACCCATTCCAGTGCTTCATCAACCTCCTAGTGAAATAGTTTTTCTGAATATCCAACGAGGACCTCTCCCACCACAACTTGAGACCATTGTTCCTTGTTCTGCCATCTGTCACCACTGAGAACAGCCTCTCTCCATCCTCTTTGGAATCTCCTGTAAGGAAGTTGAAGGTTGCTATCAAATCCCCCCTCACTCGTCGCTTCTGCAGACTAAACACACCCAACTCCCTCAGCCTCTCCTCATAGGTCATATACTCCAGCCCCCTAATCATTTATTGCCTCTGCTGGACCCGCTCCAATGCGTCCACATCCTTTTTGTAGTGGGGGGGGGGGCAGAACTGGACACAATACTCCAGATGAGGCCTCACCAGAGATGAATAAAGGGGAATAATGACATCTCTGGATCTGCTGGCAATGCTCCTCTTAATGCAACCTAATATGCCATTAGCCTTCTTGGCTACAAGGGCACACTGTTGACTCATATCCAGCTTCTCGTCCACTGTAACCCCCAGGTCCTTTTCTGCAGAACTACTACTTAGCTGGTTGGTCCCCAGCCTGTAACAATGCTTGGGATTCTTCCATTCCAAGTGCAGGACTCTACACTTGTCCTTGTTGAACCTCAGATTTCTTGTGGTCCAAATCCTCCAGTTTGTCTAAGTCACTCTGGACCCTATCTCTGCCCTCAAGCGTATCTACCTCTCCCCCTAGCTTAGTGTTATCTGCAAACTTGCTCAGGGTGCAATCCATCTCCTCATCCAGGTCATTAATAAAGATATTGAACAAAACGGATCCTAGAACTGAACCTTGGGGCACTCCGCTAGAAAACGACTGCCATCCTCATCCTAACATCGAGCTATTGATCACTACCCGCGGGGCCTGGCCTTCTAGCCATCTTACCGTCCATTTATCCAATCCACTTTCCCTTAACTTGCTGGCAAGAATATTGTGGGAGACTGTATCTAAAGTCTTGCTAAAGTCAAGGTAGATCACATCCACTGACTTTCTGTGTCCAGAGCCAGGTAACTTATCATAGAAGCTAATCAGATTGGTCAAGCAAGACTTGCCCTTTGTGAATCCATGCTGATTATTCCTTATCACTTTCCTCTCTTCCAAGTGCCTCAAAATGGATTCCTTAAGGATTCCTTCCATGATTTTTTCAGGAACCGAGGTAAGACTGACCGGCCTATGGTTTCCTGGATCGTCCTCCTTCCCTTTTTTGAAGATGGGCACTACGTTTGCCTTTTTC